>JAQZBX010110050.1:0-10406 GCA_029593785.1 Cabassous unicinctus
AAGGAACATAAATTTTGGGGAATCCACTTAAGTAAAGGATATATATTATTTACTCTATACAAGGTATTATAGCAAAAACTATGAAGGAGGTTATAATTTTCCAGAAGCTACATGGTATGTGCAAAGCAGAGTATGGAATTATTGAGATTTAAAACCAGAAGGAACCATCAGTCCTGCCTAAGGTAGAATAGATAGGATGGAGAAAATAAAAAAATCAGGTTCCATAATCCTCCTTAACACTTTCAATAATATAAAAATATCTTTCTTAACCTCTCTCTTCAGATGAATTAAAGTTCTAAGTTTATCATACATTGATGACAAGTACAACCGGGCAATTTTGGTTTCTTATTCAATCCATGAACATGAATACATGTTTTGGTTTCTTATTCAATCCAAAAACATGAATACATGTTTTTCATGAAGAAAAACATGTATTCTTTCAAGCAGAACCTGAGACAAGAGTACTTGCAAAAGTGATATATTGAGGTGTGAAGGAAACAGGAGAGGGGAAAAGGAAAAAAGTAAACAAGAATGTGATCTCAGGTGGAGTCCAATCCCAACATGACCCCACTTGGAACTCTGGAGCATGAATTGTACCACCAAATCGGTCTCACCTTATAGCAAGGGGACTCAGCCTGTGTACCCCCATGTCCGTCAGTCACTGCCTTCAAGATGACCTGGGATGGCGGACATGTAGCCTCCCATGCTAGGTGGCTCCATTATGGGCAAGGGCAATTCTCCAGAGAAGGAAGCAGCCAGGACTCCTAGCACCTGGGGGATGGGTGCTTTGACCTCATAAAAAAGATTTGGTTAGAATACTACCAGCGTCCACTAGAGTCTGCAAAAAGAAACAATTTTTGTTTTGAAGGCTGCATACAGAGAGACGTTTTTTACACATTCTTTAGTCTCATGCTATTCAAAATGTATCTGAATTCATGGTTTGTTAGTTAAAATGCTCAGTGGCCTACAGAGTATTGTGTGAAATGTGAACAGATGTGGCCATTTCTCCAAGGATTCCAAACTGGTACTTTATAAAACTTGAGCTAAGATTCATGCATATTTAGTAACAACTTGGTGACATGGATTTATGCTCCCTGGAGAATGGGAAGCAGAACCAAAAGTATTGTTATTAGAAATTGAACAAAGCTTTCAACACCAATTGCTATAAAAGAATGAATTTGGCTATGTTGACATCGTCCTCTACAAGTGACATTTTGCAGTTCAGTTATTAACAGTGGCTATAAGTCATTGGTAAATATATTAGTTAGGAAATATCATCTTGCTTAGTACACTTTTACCTATAGTTTGCAATTTTATTTGAACTATCTTAGGTTCTTGCCATAGTTATCCTCTCCATTATAATGAGTGTATTGGAGGAGAGACTTCTGCATAGCTTATGTAGAAGTTGCTAAAATATTGGTCACTATGACCAATTTTGCAATCAATTTCGGAGTCAAACAACAATTATTTTCTTAGACTACCATGGAGTTGCCATTATCCCTTTCTTTTTAGGAAATGAATTCTTCTCTCTCTCTGTGTGTGTGCGCGCGTGCGTGCGTGTGTGGGAGGCACAATGGTTTCAGCTAAAACACTACATTGCCAGCCTTCCTTGGATCTAGGTGTGCCCATGAGATTAAATTATGGCTCATGAGATTGTTTTAGACCAAGTGCTCCCAGATGCAGATCCTGGGCCTATGGTTTGGGGGAAATTGATGCATTAAGGAAGTGCTCCTAGTATGAGAGTACTCCTAGTACGAAAGTGGGGGAAAGCAGGACAAGGAAGTGACAAAGCCAAGCAAGGGTGAAATTTCAGCCTGATCCAGACAGGATGTCTGGAGCATAAATTATACCTTAGAGAGTGTCCCGCCTCACTGAGGCAAAGTAGTTGATCTTTAGGACTCCTATCCCACATGGCCACTGGCTATGGGCTACGTTGGCGTGGGTGAAGGTGGAGGTGGGCAGAAGTGGAAGTATAATCCCCCAGGCACTCTCCCCGACCCCAGCTTCATCTCCAGTGCTGCAGATGTGAGCAGTTAGCAGCCAAGTATGCCTACGCTGCTGGAACAGGAAAACAGAGGGGATAAAAAGAACCCCAGCAGATCTGGGCAGGCCAAATCTGCTGCAGAGGTGTAAGCAAAAGTGTCCAGTGGGATTACAGGGAAGGCTTGTTTAAAAGGAGCTGACTCAGTTGAGGCATACAGTTTTTGCACTCTGCTGTCCTTCCTTTTTTGTGCCACCTAGAAAGAGGCTAGATGGCCAGCAGCCAGCGTAGACCATAAGCTAACATTGAAGATGGAAGGCATCACAGAAAGTTGGAAGGGTCCCAGGTCCCTGATGACCATGACCCTGCCTGCTAGCCATGTGCTGCTTACAACCAGACCCCTTTCAGGTGAGAGAGCAATATATCTATCCTACTCAACACACCACCATTTTGGGTTTTCTGTTACATGCAGCCAAACCCAATCCTAAATGACAAGGTCATTTCTTCCCACTCAAAACATAGACTGCTGAAGATGATCACTCTTTGTTGCACCTATTTAAATTTTCCTCCATAATGAAGGACATTGTCAAAATAGCACATCATTACTTTTAAAACAAAAGATGCATAAATATATGACATTCGTACTAGGTAAAAGCTCATAAGTTAATGCAAATATGTGGTAGTTTCATCATAGATGTGCAAATTAAATCAGACTGGTCTGCCATAATAAAGATCTGTTTGCTTTTGAATTAAAAAGCATCACGTAACTTCCACTGCTGCATTTCTTGGAAAAGCACAGAATCTCTATTCTAAGTTGCTCTAGTCTTTCTGAATGTAAGGTATTCATTACCACGGGGATAAAAACAGAAGTCCAGGATCACATGATGTAGGCAGCTGGGATTTCTGCTCAAGGTCAGTCATTGGACCCTCAGCCAGCCAAATAGCATTTATTGCCAAATTGACTGATGCCTGTAGCCGCCTTGAAATAAGGAGTACTGACTATGATTAAATTTTATCCTTAAGAGATACTTCATACTCTAATACATGGGCAATATCTCATTAAAATTATAACAGTGAGAGAAAAAGCTGACTTCAGAAATAGTAAAGGAAAACTGGAGTTCAGCCTGAACTTATCTAAAATAATCAGTATGAAACCACGCAGATTTGAAATGCAATGAAAAACATGTACTCTCAAAGCATGGAAATTTTCAAACAGCAACTTGCATCAGTTGTTAAATGGGGGATTTAATATAACTCTCAGAGTAATTAGTGTTAGGTACTGAAATATGAAATTTAAGTTGGGTCTTCAGAATGACCAACTTAACAGAATATAAGGTCAATGTAGAAAAGTTACGGTACAAATTCAACATTTAAATGCCTACTTTAGAAACCTGACAAAGGGTAGTAGATAATGCAAAGTTTCTAAACCAAATGATTTAGTAGCCAAACAAGAAAGCAAATCAGCATACTGAAACTACTACCATCTTAGAAATTTATCACCTAAGTAAAGGAACACATTACTCTTTAACATTGTTCATTATTCTGAAGGAAGCACAATCACCTGTTAAAACATCTAAATAATAAGCAAATATTCTGGGGTAATCATATTTATAACCCAACTTTTAAGGGAAAAAAAGACATAGTTCTGTTTATATAAATTTAATCTTTAAATAATTTCCCCCAAGTATTTGCCCTCCAAATACTTAATGAAGAAATTATTTCCTTAAGTTCCTGGGTTATAGAAATCATTATAATCACAGAAGGTTACTGTGGCAGTTTAATATTATTTATGAACTCCAAAAAGAGAGATTATGTTTGTAAACTGGTCTACTCCTTTGGGAGTAATAATCTTTTGATTGTATTAGATTCAGCTGAGATGCCTGATTAAATTATGTTAAGATTAGGGCTTTGATTCAACCATGTCATTAGAATGTGACTCAGTTGCATCCCCACCCCCTCGGTGGGCTGATAAAAAAGACTCTCACAAGGAAGTAGACACACAGAGAAGAAGAACACAAAGGAAGACAGGCAGCTCATTAGACACGGCAGAGGCCCTGGGAAGAGAGATGAGCCTAATAGTCTACAGCTGACCTTGTGAAGAGATCAGAGCAGCCTGGAGAGAAATGAGCCCCGGGGAGAGAGACAAGCCTTATACCAGCCTACAGATGAGACCAGAAGAAGCTGCGACCACAGAGCCTTAAGAGGAAGAAGGAAGACTGAACCTTCACAGACATCACCTGCCATCTTGCTTCAACCAGTGGCAAATGACTTTGAGTAAGAACGTTCCTCTTATGGTACCTTGAGTTGGACTCTTTAAGGCCTTGTGACTGTAAACTTCTACCTCAAATAAAACCCCTTTATAAAAGCCAATAGAGTTCTGGTACTTTGTACCAGTACCCCTTTGGCTGACTAATACAATTACCTATTTGCAACTACTGGAAGCAAAATATTTGTTGTGTATCTTTGAGTGTTATTGAGTACATACTCACACACACACATATAATACTAGTGATACAGTATATAATAATTTTCTTATGCCTATTATCCATTTCACCTTTTTATGGTAATAGCACCCACATTTGTTCTGGCCAGCCCCTCCTGCTCTTCTCTCATGGTTTTGGGTGGGGCTTACCTCCAAGGTAGGGGCTCTAGGGGTGGGCATGTGATTGAACCTGGCCAATCAACACTGCATTCCCAGGCTATGATGATTGACTCATGGATACATAGGTGACTTCATGAGAGCTAATCCTAGGTGTTCTGTTGGAGAAAACACTGGTTTTATATTCTCCTGAAATGGAAACTAACCATGGCTCCCACAATGAAAGAGATTGCCCATGAAATTCTGCAGAAAGGACAGTTGTGAGAAGGTGAGAACAGTGCTGGGGCCAGGTAGGATCACTTGAGCTCCTGACTCTTCTTGTGCCTGAAGTAAGCCATACCTCTGACCTTTTCAGTTATATGAGATAATAAAACTCCTTTTTGGCTTAAACTAGTTTGGTAGTGTTTTGGTCACTTATAAGTGAAATAATCCTGGCCTACACTTCTGTATGTATATGTATTATAATGACCAAAGTACTTGAAAAATATAATTCCCTATGGCATGACAATGAATCCAATATTGTTTCTAAAAATACTGCAAGTAAGTGTTTTTTGCTTGCTTGTTCTTTTGTTTTGTTTCAAACTCTCAGCACAACAGCTCCGTTCAACCTTTTTAAGAGCCTGCGTAGGACTGCCAACCCAGTAATTTCTGCATTTTCTCACACATTGCCTCTCCTTTCTGGCCAGGAAAAAAATAAATAAATGTCCATCTGGCAATGTATTTTTTCACCTATATATGAACCAGAAGTACCAGTCGTTGCCAATGTGTATTCTCCAGGTGCAATAATTATCTTCTATTTACAGCTGAATCACTGATTACTGTGGAAAATATTGTCAGCAAATCATACCCCAAAATATATTGCTGTGAAAGGGAAAAATACAAAAACAGCACACAAAAAAACCTAAACACAATCCAAAACAGAAGTCATACTGTGAACAGATTCATAGAAAGAGAAGGCTGTAGTTGTTTTCGTTCTATAACACAGACTGACTTTTGCTCGGATTTCTGATTCAAACTGGCAAATTTTTGAAACGGTGATTTAATCATATACCAATAAGAGCAAGCAGAAAGGGAAAATGGGGGCAAAACATTCAGCAATTGATATTATAGAATGAATCCTAATTTATCTAAGGAGATCAGTTCTACCATAACACATTTACAAGATGCAACAATGAACTAATATTTACATTGTAATTAATATGACCAGTTTGTAAGAAGCCAAAACATGGCAAGGAAAATAGGCCCATGGAAAACAAAGTTTTGAGATTAAAATAATATTTATAGTGCTAACATAAGCATTTAAAGGAGGACTAGAATCTGAGTTTTTATACAATCTCGTTGTTTTAATTTCTACTGTTTTCTGAGAAGTTAAAAATTAGTTGTTCTGCAAAAATGCATGTAATCCAAATCTGCCTGTCAACTTGAATAACCTATAATGAACGAAGGTAGACATATTTTTACATAGCAATGTAAAGGGCAAGAGTATATCTTAATATTTATATTTGCAGGAATGAAAATGTTATTTCCTAAGTAATTCCAAGAGGATATTTAAATCTATTAAATTCTACTAAATTAAATAAGGAAACAAAATTATATTTATCTACTTAAACAGAGACTTTATTGCTTCCATAATTTAAAAATCCCCTTTGGTGACAATTACCCTAGGATGGGCTTAAGATCCAAAGGAAAAAAAGGCTCCTGAAATGTGTGTGTGTGTGTGTATGTCTATACACACACAGGTATAAATGTATGTATGTATGTATGTATGTAAACTCATGGTCGGGGGCGGGGAGTGGGGGGATTTAGGAGAGAAGGAGAAAAATTTCCTAGGGTCTAGGTAACCCACTGACGTCCCTGAGAAAAAATGCTGAAAGGACTGTCAGCAGTTTTGACAACTAAACTCAGCAATTGCTGTCTCAACAGGTGCACACTCAAGCCCACCAACTCTCAGCTATTTGTCAAAGCCAAAGAAAAAGATAGCCAGTCCTTACACAGCTGTGCCTCTGGCTGCCACTATTAAAAAAAAAACTGAGGCTCAGCTATTTTAGGTCTGGGGTAGGCAATCAGCCAAAGTTCAGCAGAACCACAAGAGCATATGCTGGGAAAACAGACTTTAGAGTTGCACCAGGGCACCACCAGGTTCCCTCCTGTTGGCCTAGCCATCCAGACCCTTTGCTGTGGTCACCAAACCACTTTACATTCCCAGCCCCTCCACTGTTTCCATTTTATGCCTCGGTTCACTCTAGACCTTGAAGCTGTGAGATTTTCCTTATCATTACCTACACCAAAGAAGAAGAAGAAAAATCAGAAACACTCTGTGGCTGCTTCCATAAAGAAAACAGTGGGCTTAATTTGTTTATAATATGTCCTTTATTTCATTAAGGCAATATGTCAGGGCCACTGGTACTGCTGTTCTGAAAAACAAGAAGCAAGCAAATGCTTGTAATAGCAAGAGTGGCAGGTAAAACAATCGATGCAGAGAGGAGGAAGAAACCAGCTATTGTGTTTTGCTAGTTTAAAGGGAGCCAGGGAGTTTGCTATTCAGTGGTATGCATTAATTCATCCTTGTGGAATGCTGATACAAAAGGCCACTATATCTCAGAGTGGACATGTGTGTACTTCTGCTGTGTCCTAGCATAATCTCAATATGTTTGTGTCATTTCCAGATGGAAAGCTGTGTTCTAATGGAATAAATTATTCCACATTAGATCTTGCTTTCTCCTATCTCTTTGTAATTTGTAAACTGAAGAAGTACATGCACATATTTATATTATACTGTTAGGCACTGCTATCAAAACAGTAATAAAAGAACACACTGTTCTCTTTTAAAATTATGTTTGGCTGTGAATGGACATGAGTTTTTATATATGAAATCAGATTTTGAAATATACAGTACATTTATTGTAAAATTAATAAGGAATCTAGGTCAAATGAAAGCCAAGCAAAACATTGATTTTACAGAACTGTTTTATCTCCGAAAGAAGTCATTTGAAATGAGTGTTTAAATTGTTTAAAGTAATTCCCTTGAAAAAGCATTTTGATGTGTTCCTATACACATGATTTCATATGACTAAAGCAAAGTAATAATAATACATAGTAAAATCATGGAAGGAAAATTGATATTTTATTTCCTGTTGTCATTTTTAACCCCAAAATTCCAGAGCCAAATTCAATATGGCAGATACAATTGCAAGGACTTATTCTCAGGGAACCTGTGTTGTGTGGAGATCAGCCTGTTTATAATTCTCTCTCATGAACGACGGCGCTGCCTGCCCCAAAGAATCTATCTTATCCTCCTCTCAGGAAAACGTGTTGTACTTCGTGGAAAGACATAAATAATAGAGACAAATCTATAAAATTATATGGTTACTGTATCACTAGAAAAGCATTATTTAACATTCTAAAAACGTGTTACATCTGTATGCAAGCACTCAAACTCAGGAACAAGTTTTAAAACAAGAGTTCACAATCTCATGTCTAACACTTACTAGTTAGGCGACCTTCAGAAAATTATTTAAACTCTGTGTGCTTTAGGTTTTTCTTCTCTAAAATGGGAATGATTCCTTCCTCATGATCTGGTTGAGAGAATTAAATGAGACTTCCAAAATACTTTACTCATAATGGGCTATACACATTCATACTCCCCCAGGGTTCTCTTATCCTTTCAGTTTTAGAATATTCTCTCCCTTAGCAAGCTATCATTTCAACTATCCTCTTCATTTGGATGATTCCCAAATATTTCTCTTTAGATCTCTTAGCTTCCCTTTCTTCATTTCAAAAGCCTAACTTGCTTATCTATGCAAAAATCCTGTCAACAATGACAAGATAATGTCTCAAAACAAACTTACAGGGGAGCAGATGTAGCTCAAGTGGTTGAGCGCCTGCTTCCCATTTAAGTTCAGGTTGGATTCCTGGTACCTCCTACAAACAAAGGAAAAAGCCAACTCTTGTTGGGGAGTGGATGTAGCTCAGCAGTTGAGCGCCTGCTTCCTATGTAAGAGGTCCTGGGTACAATACCTGGTATTGCATAAGAAAAATACAAACAAGTTTTTAAAACCTTACACTCTTCCCACTGCCCTCCAGTTTTGATCCTATTGTTAGTTTGATCCTTCTGTTAATGCTATCATCTCCCCAATTACTCAGGCTGATCAACTAGTTTTAAGACTCTCAAAGGATGTCTCATAAATCATAAATGGGCTTTTGCTGTTATGTGAAAGAGGTTATGGGATTAAATGGGTTTGAATAACTGTGTTAGGAAAGGTTAAGCAGGTATCTTTACTGCAGAATTCCTTAGCCCCTTGCATGATGCACTATGAAACTCTAAGAAGATACAGTAAGCAGCATGTATGAAACTTGGATGACTATAGAAAATGTTTCTTGGTGAGTGGGAAGAAACACAGGGTACCTGCACTGAGTAGTTAATGTTCCATAGAGCACTATTTGGGGATTCATATCATGGCATCTGGTATCAGTATCCCCTTCTACTCCTCTACTACAACTTACCAACCACTTATGACTGAGTGGTTTTTATTTCCTTGCTCAAACCCTGACTCATCTTGAGCCACTTCCTCTATAGGTCTGGCCTGAACTACATGTTGGCTTTCCTTCCACTACCTTTCCTTACTCTGTTATCTCATCCTCCAAATATTCTATCTTCTGTGGAATTTGAGATAACTTTTATGGCAAGAGATACAAAGATTTATACAGCATGATCTCTATTGTAATAGAATTTGTGGGAGACGGGTATAGGCCAGCAGAGTTCAAATATATGTACAATACCATAAGCACATACATGCCAGATAAGAGTTGTAAATAAAGAAATTGCAGTCAATGCATATACGGGCAAGGTTACACTGCATTTTTTGGTGAAGTGTGAAAAAGTCTATTATTGGTCCAGGGACTTCTGAATGAAATATTCTAAAACATTCAACTACACCGAAGCTTACCTTCTTCCCACCTTATACTAAAAATAAATTTGCAATATTATTAGCTTTCTGTAAGAATATGCTCATTGTAAAAAGTGTGGGAGAAAATGAACCTACAACTAGGAATATTGAAGAAATCCAGGGTGTAATCTTAACTACATATATCTACTGCTAACGCCGGGTGAAAATTTATTTTGGATTAATTGGCTATCTGACTTGTCGCCAAATAATTTCAAAGATTTATCTTCCAGATATAGTTTTCTAAGAATAATGCCAATGACAATATTCCACAAGTGTAAGAATAAAAGAAGATATGATAGCTAAGTTTTAAGAATCTTAGGTTGTACATATGTTACTAGGATAAAAAAAAATTAAAAAACATAGAACTGTACAACACAATGGACGCTATCGTGAATGATGGACTATAGTTAATAGTACAATTAGAAAAATGCTTTTTCATGAATTGTAACAAATGTAGCATACTAATGCAAGGTGTTAATAAGAGGGTGGTGTACAAGAACTGTATTTTATCCAGGCTTTTCCTGTAAACCTACATCTCTAATAAAAAAACAATGTATAATCTCCTTTTCACATAATTTTTTCATTTCTATTTATCTTAATATACATGTGCAAGCTATATGATTGTTTTAAGTTGTTAAACTGAGCTTAACAAACTACAATTTATGTACAAAAAACTCATTAAAATGGAATCTATTTCCTAATTTCCAAAACTATCACCTATATGATTTGAACATTTATTTAACATCAAGGAATATTCTATTTCAATCCTTACACATATTAGAATATTTATATGATTTACATTGCTTATAACATAGAATATCCATCAATATTATTAGCAAGAGTAGAAATATGACTCAAGCGTATAAATATTTATTCTTGT
>JAQZBX010110051.1:0-10406 GCA_029593785.1 Cabassous unicinctus
AAAAAAAAAAAAAAGTGGAAAGAATTTTGCATAAGAGTGAAAAAATGAGGGGAGCAGATGTGGCTCAAGCAACTGGGTACCTATCTCCCACATGGGGGAGGTCCTGAGTGTGGTTCCTGGTGGCTCCTAAAGATGAGCAGACACCACAATGAGCACATGCCGCAACCAGCAAGACACAACCAGCAAGACGCCGCAACCAGCAGACACTGCAACCAGCAGATGCCGCAATGAGGAAAAAAAAAAAAAAGTGAAAAAAATGAGCTTGTGACAACATCACTCCAGTCTCTCATTTATTTTCATATCAGCTTTCCTTTCTGGGTCTTTTTCCCTCTGTGTCTCTTATTAGGACCCTTTTCATTGGATTTAGGGCCCACCCAGATAATTTAGGATGATCTCATCTTCAGATCCTTAACTTTATTGTATCTCCAAAGATTCTTTTTTCAAATAAGGTCACAGTGACAGGTTCCAAGGATTAGGATGTGGACATCTCTTTTGGGGTGCCACCATTTAGTTCGCTAAAGGAGAGCTATAAAAAAAAGGATACAGTTTAGAGATACCCAATTTTCACTTAAAGTTAGGAAGTAGAATTTATACTATTTGAAGAGATTGAATGTAGGAAGCTTATTTTCACTGGGAAAGGGTTCAAGTGGACACAGTGGAAAGGGTTAAAAAGAGGGAGCTCAGCAGTGGAAGGAAAGGCATGAGGAAGATAATTTATTTTTTGTTAACTGGTATGAGGAACTTGCATTTGGTTGGTGGGAGTGGTTACCTATAGGGCCTTTAAGACTATGGATCTGTGCAAACTGAAGTGTGAGAAGTCCCATGCTGTTGGTGGATCATGTAGTCTTTGCTTTGTGCCATGTTTAAGCTCTTAGTATTGCTGAGAAATCATTCTGTTATCTCAAGAGAAATCTTTCTGGGTGGTTAGATGACTTTTGAATTTGCACTGAGTGTCATGGAACTGAGACTTTTGTAGTAGCTTGGGGAAACAGTCCTTCAGTAAATTATCTTGGGATTGATAAATACTAAACTGGATTCTGCTGTTAATCTTCTGATGGAATTATTGCACCTTGAGATGGCTGGAAGTTTCCACTGGTGTTTGAGATATCAAGAGCTGATTGGGGAAAATAGACCTAGGGGTGTATAGAAAAAACTTTAATTCTAAGTGATTTTGGGACGAGGCGATTATATTGAGGATAAGGTAATTATTGATGTTATATATTAATATAATCCCTAATTACAAATTACTAATTGGTAATGCCATCTTTGTTCCTTTTATCAATTCTACTTGGTAGCAGTGGGCCATTTGGCTGTGCTCATAACAGTAAAAACTGTTAAACATGTTTTTACTAAACAGAAGTGCTCCTGAGGGCCCTAGGGATGTCCATACACCATAAGCAAGCCACACGACCTCATGGGCCCTATCTGGGAATATATTAAAATCAGTTTCTCCAATATAACATAGTTATACTCATTTATAAATCCCCTAATTGTGATTCTTCTACTCCCCTTATCTGAATCTATAATTTTCACTTTACCTGTTAAGTACATTTCTCAGAGACTTAAAGTCTTTGGATTTTTCATTTGCTGGGTGAGCCCTGAAACCCAGCAGATACGCGGCCAACTCCTCACCAGTAGCTTGCCCTGGACAACTAACCAAATGATGACGATGAATGAGCCCCACCCCAAAAGCAAGGAGTATCTTCAACTGCAAGCAAAACTATTCCATTTTGCTGCCCCATAATATTTATGTCCCTTCTCAGCCTGAAGCAGTCAGAGCAAACATCATCCCAAATCCTTCAAGATTGAGGAATAAACAAAAATGGGGGGTGGGGTGGGGGGGGGCAGGGGAGAGTGTAACCATTGACCAAAGAAGATTTATTCTTATTGTATTTTTTATCTTGTAATATTGATATAAAAATTAAATTTAAAAAATGTTTTTTTACTGATTTGTTTTAACTTAGGCTTTTAATATCCGTATTTGTATATGAGATTAGATAGGGGTGTGTGTCTGCATGGGTGTGCATGATTTTGGTATCAAAACTTAGTTTTGTGTTATTTTGGATAACTTATCTTTTGTTGCATTCTAGAAAAAAAATTATTGGTTCTTTGAAAGCATGAAAGCAGGAGGTGTTCCCTCTGCCTGTAACAGTTTTCAGCCTCACTGTGGGAATGTGTTTAATGCAGAAAAGGGAGAGCAGCATGACTGAAGCAAAGTGAGCAGGAGCAAGACTTCAAAGTAGCTGACATTGAGTTTTTAGTTTTACTGTGATTAAGATAGGAAGTCAATGGAGGAGGGCTTTTTAAAAAAATTTATTTATTTATCCACCCCCCCTCGTTGTTTGTGCTTCTTGTCTGTGTCCATTCATTGTGTGCTCTCTGTGTCTGCTTGTCTTCTCTTCAGAAGGCACCGGGAACCGAACCCGGGACCTCCCATGTGGGAGAGAGGCGCTCAATCGCTTGAGCCACCTCAGCTCCCTGCTTTGTTGTGTCTCTCATTGTGTTTCCTCTTTTTGTCTCCTTGTTGCATCAGCCCTCTGTGCCAGCCAGTTGGGTCAGCTTGCTATCTTGCTTGTCCTCTCCAGGAGGCACTGGGAACTGAACCTGGGACCTCCCATGTGGTAGGCTGGTGCCCAAATGCTTGAGTCACATCTGCTTCTCTGGAGGAGGGTTTTGACCAGAGAAATAACATAACCTGATTTAAATTTGAAAAAGATCACCTAGGCTGCTGTGTTGAGAGGAAACTGAAGTGGGTAGGGACATTACCAATTAGTAACTGTTGTAAAATCCAGGTGAGAGATAATGGTGGCTTGGACCACGGTGCTAGTGGTAGAGATGTTAGGTGTTAGGTAGAGATAGTGATATATTTTGAAGGTAGAAAGGATTTGTTGATGATAGACTGATTGGATATGAAGTTTAAGAAAGGAGTTAGGAACTAAGCAATTACTAAGGATGGGGTGGAGATGATGTTACAAGTTTGAGATGTATATTAGCCCAATGAAAATCTCTTGTGAATATAAAAATTTCTGTATCTTGAATTATATTCTCTTGCATTTCTGGATTCCTTTATCTCTTCTCATTTTCTTTGACTTATCAGGTCACTTGGGATGAACTCTTTTCAGGACTTCTAACATTTTCAAATATATTGTATATGTGCTCATTAAATTGAAAAAAAAATAGTTAAGACCTTTATATGCCAAAAAACAGACTTGTTAAATGCCAGGAGAAATTGATAGAAATGCAGTAAGAGTAGAGAACTCTCTCACATTTTTCAAAGTAATACTTGGACATTGTTCTTAAAATTAAATTGCACTTTTTAGTCTAAAGCCTTACAGTGACAAGCATCATTCCACTTCTCACAGCAATCACTGCTATTTTTGATTTATCTGTTTTAGAAGTTGAGTTTCTGCTTCAGTAGATGAGAATTTAACTCTTCTTACTCTCTTCCCCATATCCCTCATATCCTTCAATTATTGTTTAAACCAGTCGTGTGTGTTAGTATAACTATGTAAATATTGTTTACTGTGGAGCTAAGTATTCTTCTAAAATATATACCCACTTTTACTCCCCCTTTCTTTTTATTTTTCCTAGAGTTAATAATTGCCTCACTTTTTTTTTTTTTTTACCTAATTTTCTAAGATGCTAGGGCAGTTTTCATCCCAAATGGCATACACCTGGCAGTCATGTTTTTTACTCCAACATCAGTTCCAATCCTCTACCTATTCTACTCCCATTAGCCGCAAGATTCTTTCTGAGATCCTTAAACCACCTATTTCATGCTGGACTGGTTGCTCTCTTGGCCTGTTCTCCAAAGTGTTAGTATGATTTATACTCCCTCCAGAAGCATAGGACAGTAACCATCATCCCACATTCTCACCAACACTTGGAATCCTCAGACTTTTAAAATTTTAGCCATTCTGGTGGGGTGTTTTTTGGCCTTTTGAATTTTTTTTCACCCTCCCATCCTCTTCCACCAATATTTCCTCCTGTCCTTTCTTTGAAAGGCTTGTTCAGACTTTTTGCCCATTTCTCTCTTCAGTTGTGTGTCTTACTGATTTTAGGAATTCTTTACATAATCTGTGACTATTCATTGTCTTAAAGTTATATTTTGCCTTTCATATTTTATGTCTATAATTAATCCATATGGAATTGACTTTAGTATGTAGTGTAGGGTAGGGATCCAAGTCTACTTCCACTACCCCCTCATATGATATCCAGTTGTCCAAGCACTATTTCTTAAAAATTTCTTATTTTCTCAGCTGCCATACTCTCTATCACAAACCAAATGATATATACATGAATCTGATTCTAGGCTCTATTTTGTGTCATCAATTTCTTCTCTTGATGTATTTATCTTTCCCACAATTGATTACACATGACTAAACAACAAAAGAAAAAAGAAAAAAAATTACACATGACTATAATTTTGGAAGTCTTGATATCTTGTAGAACAAGTCCTCTCACCTAGTGGTTCTTTAAGTGTGATTTCTTATGTTTATTTAGAAGTAATTTTCTTAATTTCCGAACATCTGGGGGATTTTCAACTTTGTGTAGAAAATAGAAGTTATTTTTGTTTTGTGTTTTGAGGTTACTGATTTCTAGTTTAATTACATTGTGATCAGAGAACCTTCTCTATGATTTCATTCCTTGGATGTCTATGGATATGTGCTTAATAGTAAGGTCCTGCTTTGCATGCTTGAAAAGAATGTGTTTTGCAGTTGTTGGGGTAATGTATATATGTCCATTAGGTCAAGTTTAAAAGTAATTGGGTTGTTCAAATCTTCTGTATCCTTATTGTTTGTGGGTTTTTGTTTTGTTTTGTTTTGTTTTTGTTGTTGTTGTTGTTTGTTGGTTTATTCTACTAATTGGTGAGATGGCTATGTCAAAATCTCCCAGTTAAGATTTTGGATTTGTTTGTTTTTCTTTGTAGTTCCCTCAGTTTGGGGATGTGCCATTTTAAGGTTTATATATTTTTAGATTATGTTGTTAGATGCATGCAGTTTGAAATTGTCAGGTATTCCTGTTGAATTGAACATTTTATCATTAAGATATAACCCTCTTAATCTCTAATATTGCTTTTTGTTTTAATGTTTTTGTGTTTGATATTAATGTCGCTATACCAGCCTTCTTTTGTTTATATTTGCATGGTTTATTTCTTTCCATCTTTTTCTTTTAAATCTTTCTGTATCATTATGTTCTAAATATGTCTCACAGTCTTGGTTTATGTAGAGGATTTATCTATGGACATTTTCTGATATATTTGGGGTTAAATCAGTCTACTTATTTTGTTCTAGTTGTACTGTCTGTTATATCTTCCTTTTTCTCTTCTGTTTTCTTTTAAATATCACCACATCATGGGGGGGGGTTGAGGGAGTGGGGGAGTGGGTGGGTGGGCAAGGGAGATGTCAGATCAGCCGTACTTTCACCTGTAACTTAAAATATTAGCTACCATCTTTGCCATTACACAAAGTGGGAGAGGAGAATGCAGAAAGTTAACATAAAACAGCTGCTAATTATGGGCCTCTCTTCTGCAGTTGGCCACAAACCCTAAATTGATAATAGTTACATTATTTCTCTACTTATTCCATGTTGGTTTATACCAGCACCGGGATGGATGAGGTATGTGCGTGTGTGTGTGTGTATGTGTGTGTGTGTGTGTGTGTGTGTGTTTTAACTTGGTAGGGATTTTCATTTTGTGGGATCTCAGTACTTGGTGGTTCTGTCTTCGTTGTCAATTGACCAAGATACCAGACAGAGATGTTCTAAGAGGTGCCCCAGTGATTTCCTTGGGTCCCAGACATGATCCTTTTTGCTCTCATTGTGTAGCAGCAATGCAGGAATCAATCACACCAGCCAGTACAGTGACTCTCATCTCTGCCTTTTTGTATAGTGGCATGAGGAGCCCCAAATGACCAGGGTGCATATAGTCCCGATATCAGTTAGAAAACCCTAATGGTGTTTGCATACCTGGCCAGGAGTATGAGTTAGGACGAAGCTGAGCAGAGTGACTATACTAGACTCAAATTAACAATCCCCTCTCCCTAATTTTTTGGATTCCTTCTTCATTTCTCTCACTTGTGGATTTCTTCTTTAGTATATTAAAGAAGTGTGGGCATTTCAACCTCATTGACTGTAGGCTACTGTTGAGTCTAGGCTTCAGTTAATCAATTTAGCAGATTATTGACACAGCTCTCATATGCTCTAGAGCAGGAGTTGGCAAACTTTGTTCCTAGAGTCAAATCCTGCCAGTTGTGTTTTATTTCTTTTTTGGAGGTTAAGGGTAAATAGCAGCTGCAGCACCATTTCTCATTTTCCTCCTCCCTTCCCTTTTTCCTCTACTGTACTCTTCCTCTTTCCCTCTTCCCCCTTCTTCACATCATATTGCATTTTTAGCTTTTGGATAAGCTTCCAAGGCTAAAATTAAAATGTCTTTGTTTTTTGAGGTACCAAGGTCAGGGATTGAACCCAGGACCTCATATGTGGGAAGCTGGTGCTCAACCACTGAGCCACATTGGCTCCCCTGAGTTGTTTTTTTTCATTTGTTTGCTTGTTGTTTGTTTTTAGGAGGCACCTAGGACTGAACCCGGGACCTCCCATGTGGGGAGCAGGCGCTCAACTGCTTAAGCCACACCCGCTCCCCTAAAATGTTTTTTAAATTACTTTTAACTGGTTTAGCTAAAGAAGCCTGCCCGTGTCAGGGCTTAGATTCCCTTTATAGAGTTTGGCATTTTTGCAGAATTCTAATGCCAGTATATAACAAGTAGGTGCTCTCCAATTCTTAAGATACCAGGCAATTCTGTGTAAGTTGACAAACAGTTATTTTTTGGTAAGATACTTCCTGTATAACTGGTAAGTGCTATTTTAAAAGGATAATAAACATTTGGGCAGTGAATCAAGTGCTGTTTGGAGCATATAAAAGAAGACACTATTAACTCACTGGAGGAATTTGGAAGATAACATTTACACACCTTGGGATTTTTTTTTTTTTAAAATACTAAATTATTTAGTGTGAAAATGCTTCTGCTTCCTAGATACTAGTTTTGCAATTTTGTGAGAAGATAGGCTTGTTATTTATGGGTAACTTATAAGTCAAAAACAATACTATATCAATTTTTTGTTGATGAAATTTACATAGCATACACTTAACCATTTTAAAGTATACAATTCAGTGGCATTTAGTGCATTCATTATGGTGTACAACCATCACCAGCCATGAAATGGAAGAAAGTACTGATACACAATACAGCCTGTATGAACCTCAGAAACGTTGTGTGATGATGTATACAATCTTCTCACAGTATTTAGAAAATTGATACATACATACATGGATATTGGATTGATGGATGGATAGCTAGAATGTTACAGCAAATGTGGCAACATGTTAAAATTGGTGGAACTTGGGGAGCGAATGTAGCTCAGTGGTTGAGTGCCTGCTTCTCATGTACGAGGTACTGGGTTTAATCCCTGGTACCTCCTAGGAAAAAAAATAGTGGATCCGGTGGGGGAAGGTGTTGGAGTTCTCTTTATGTTTTTTTTTTTTTCTTTTCCAAATGTCATCTAAGTTTGAAATTTTTCGAAATCAATTTAAGAAAAAAACAAACCAATATTATGCTAAATGAAAGAAGCTCTACACACAAGGACACATATTGTGTGATTCATTTTCTATGAAATATACAAAATAGGCAATCCATAGAGACAGAAGGCATATTAGTAGATGCCAGAGGATGGAAGGAGGAGGGGGTAGGAGACTGATCACCTATGGGCATGGGGAATTCTGGAGTGATGAAAAAGTTTAAGCTAGAGAGAAATAGTTGTACAACATTGTGAATGCACTAAATGCTCTGAATTGAACATGTTAAAATAATACCATAGGGGAGCCGGTGTAGCTCAGTGGTTGAGCATCTGCTTAGCATATGTGAGGGCCTGGGTTCAATCCCCGGTACCTCCTAAAATAGATATATATTATTGAATATATATTAAATATCATATCAAATTTTATACTCATGATTTTCGAAAAAGATTTCTCCAATCCTGCAAGCATTATAAAACATTTTTAACTTTATTTTGTACATTTGATAATTGAAAATATAAACAATAAATAAAAAATAAAAGAAAATAGTTGAATAAAAACAGACATTCCTCAAATGTGCTGGTTACATAAAAATTTTTTTGTTACAAATCATACAATTCGTGACACAATATATTTGGTTAATAGTCATGTAGTCATACAGTATTTGTCCTTTTATGTCTGACTTGCTTTGCTCAACTTAATGACCTCCAAGTTCATCCATGTTGTCATATGATTTATGACTTCATTTCTTCTTACAGCTGCATAATATTCCAGTGTGTGAATACACCTCAGTTATATTTATTCATTCATTGGTTGATGGACACCTGGGTTGTTTCCAGCTTTTGGCTATCGTGAATAATGCCGCTGTGAACATAGGTGTGCAGATGTCTATTCGTGTGACTGCTCTCATTTCTTCTGGGTATATACCCAGTAGTGGTATTGCAGGGTCATGTGGCGAGTCTATATTCAACTTCTTTAGGAACTGCCAAACAGTCCACCACAGTGGCTGTACCATTCTGCATTCCCACCAACAGTGAATAAGTGTTCCTATCTCTCTACATCTTCTCCAACACTTGTAGTTCTCTGTCTTTTTAATAGTGGCCATTCTGATAGGTGTGACATGATATCTCATTGTAGTTTTGATTTGCATTTCCTTAATCATTAATGATGTTGATCATTTTTTCATGTGTTTTTTTGCCATTTGTATTTCTTCTTTGGACAAATGTCTATTCAAGTCTTTTGCCCATTTTTTGATTGGGTCGTTTGTCTTTTTATTGTTGAGTTGTAACATCTCTTTATATATCCTGGATATTAAACCGTTATCAGATATGTGATTTCCAAATATTTCCTTGCATTGAATTGACTGCCTTTTCACTCTTTTGGCAAAGTCCTGTGAGGTGCAAAAGTGTTTAATTTTGAAGAGGTCCCATTTATCTATTTTTTTTCTTTTGTTGCACGTCCTTTGGGTGTAAGGTCCAGGAAACCACCACCTACTACAAGGTCTTGAAGATGTTTCCCTACATTTTATTCTAGTAGTTTTATGGTCCTGGCTTTTGTATTTAGATCTTTGATCCATTTTGAGTTGATTCTTGTATAGGGGGGAAGATAGGGGTCCTCTTTAATTCTTTTGGTTATAGATTATCCAGTTCTTCCAGCACCATTTGTTGAAGAGACTGTTTTTTCCTGTTAGTGTGGGCTTGGTAGGTTTGTCAAAAACCAGTTGACTGTATAGGTGAGGGTTTATTTCTGGGTTCTCAATTCTATTCCACTGATTGATGTGTCTATCTTTATGCCAGTACCATACTGTTTTGGCCACTGTAGCTTTGTAATATGTTTGAAGGTCAGGCAGGGAAATTCCTCCCACATTGCTCGTCTTTTTTAGAATGCTTTTGGCTATTTGGGTGCACTTACCCTTCCAGATGAATTTGGTAATTGCCTTCTCTAATCCTGTGAAGTAAGCTGTTGGGATTTTCATTGGTATTGCATTGAATCTATAAATCAGTTTGGGCAAGATTGACATCTTCACGATATTTATTCTTCCAATCCATGAACAGGGAATGTCTTTCCATTTGTTTAGGTATTTTTAAATTTCTTTTAGCATTGTTTTGTATATAGGTCCTGTACTTCTTTGGTTAAATTAACTCCTAGGTATTTGAGTCTTTTTGTTGCTATTGAAAATGGAATTTCCCTCCTGATTTCCTCCTCAGGTTGTTCAGTACTAGTGTACAAAAACATTACTGATTTTTGCGTGTTGATCTTGTATCCTGCCACTTTGCTGAACTCATTTATTAGTTCAAGTAACTTTGTCGTGGGTACTTCAGGATTTTCTAAGTACAGAATCATGTCATCCGCAAACAGAGTTTTACTTCCTCTTTTCGTATTTGGACGCCTTTAATTTTTTTTTCTTGTCTAATTGCCCTAGCTAGAACTTCTAGTACAATGTTGAATAACAATGGTGACAGTGGGCATCCTTGTCTTGTTCCTGATCTTAGAGGGAAAGCCTTCAACCATTCCCCATTGAGTATGATGTTGGCTGTGGGTTTTTCATATATGTCTTTTATCATATTGAGGAATTTTCCTTTTATTTCTATCTTTTGAAGTATTTTTATCAAAAAAGGATGTTGGATTTTGTCGAAAGCCTTTTCTGCATCTATTGAGATGATCATGTGGTTTTTTTCCTTCAGTTTGTTAATGTGGTGTATTACATTGATTGATTTTCTTATGTTGAACCAGCCTTGCATACCAGGAATAAATCCCACTTGGTTGTGATGTATAAGTCTTTTGATATGCTGTTGGATTCGATTTGCAAGTATTTTGTTGAGAATTTTTGCATCTA
>JAQZBX010110052.1:0-10405 GCA_029593785.1 Cabassous unicinctus
GGAAACAACCCAGGTGTCCATCAACAGATGAATGGATAAACAAACTGTGGTCTATTCACACAATGGAATATTATGCAGCTGTAAGAAGAAATGAAGTCGTAAAGCATATGGCAACATGGATGAATCTGGAGGACATTATGCTGAGTGAAGCAAGCCAGACACAAAAGGACAAATACTGTATGAATGCATTACTATGAACCAAATATATTGTGTAACATATTGTTTGATAAAAAAAAAAAAATTTTATATGTATCCATTACATTTAATGGAGAAATATATATACTTATTCATCTGTGTTTACTTTTTAGTTTTTAATTGTTTATATTTTCAATTACTAAATGTGGAAATAAAGTTAAAAAAAAAAAGCTTGTTATTTAAGCCCACCCATTGTGTGTTAATTGTCATAGCAGCAAGGCAAATTAAGACAGTTGATGAACTGGATTAAAATCTACCACACAGGGGTAGAGAGTGGAGATTGTGCTGAGTGGCCTCCGGATTCTGGAGGAGTGAAATGAACAGTTTCCTCTCCATAAGCCTACATTTGTGTGGTTTTAGAATTGGAATTCACAATGAAAAGTCTGAAAAATCTATAAAAATTTCATTTAAGGTGGTCTTGGATGGGTAGTGTCCCCATGTGCCTGGCAGAAGCAAATACAAACTGTATGTGAAGGAAGTCTCAGCCTCACAGAATTTCCAAAGAACATGCAATTACAATGAAAATTTTAAAAAGACCCAAAAAACCCAAAACCTCACTAAACACACTTAACACATGTATCACATAACACATAATGAGTCTGCAGAAACAATAAAGCAACCAGATTAGCAACTACTGTGGATACTGGAATTATCAGACACAAAATATAAATCAAGTATGCTTAGTATATTTAAAGCTATGAAAGAGGAATAAGGAAGGAATAAGAGTGAAGTATAGCGAAAAACTTGACTGGTCTTTGTCCCCAGTTCCTGGGGAAGCAACCTCTGAAAGTTTAGAATTTCCCATGATAGGAGTGTCTTTTGTTATTCATGTTGGACCCAGGACCACACTGGAGAGTTCATATGCCAAAGATGTAACAGGGAAGGGCCAGCCACACCTGCAGTCTTAGGGTGGGGGCTGGCCATGCCAGAAAGACCACCAGGTGATTAGGGGGTTGGGGCTTTGAGCCATGTCACATTAGCACACCTTCTAACCTCTGGGGGTGAGGGGGCGGGGAGGGAGGGTGCAGATTAAGCTCAAATGTGAACATTGATTCTAGCAATCATGTATTCATAATGAGACCCTATATAAATTCGGGACACTCAAAGCCCAAAGGAGAATCCATGATTGAGAGGATACATTTTTTTGCAGCGGGGAGGGTGACATGTTCTGACTCCATGTAAAGAGGACACAGAAGCTTGCATTTGAGATCTTCCCAGACTTTGCCCCATGCGTCTCTTCATTTCTTATTTGTACATGCTTTTTCCTTCTGCGTGGCATGCTTCTTTTCTTCTTTGCCTGGTCCAATTCTTAGTTTAGACATCCTTTCCTCCAGGAAGCCTGCCCTGATACCACCCTCCCAGCCTGGGTCAGGTAGTCCCACTAAGTGCTCCCATGGCAGTCTGTACTTAAACACATATCACAACACTTATCACATGAGATGGTAATTGTCTAGATTTTGTTGTTAATATTGTTTACACAGTGCCTGGCATATAGTAGGTGCTGAATAAATATGTTTTGGATAAATAAATGAATATAATAAAGCAATACAAATACTACAGAGGTTATGGGTCCCTAAGTACCTCTAATATGGTCAACTTGCTCCTGACAGTAGCAGCTTGACTTGCAGCAAAGTAACAACAGAGAGAGGGAACAAAGTGTCTTCAGAAGCCACTGACACTAGACTGGACTTGGACCAAAACCTTTCCCCACTGTAAGGACATGAAACGCCCACTTCCCCCTCCCACTAGTTATTTGTATAGATTACTGGAAAGAGTGGGGTGGAATTCACCAGCAATCCATCCTAGAAGGTTCCGCTGCAGCACACACAGGACCCTAGGTGGAGTAATCATTAACCTGTGTATGTGCTGCTCATCACTGTTCTGGGAACCCACACGACTCCCCCCATATGCACATCCTCACTGTTAATCATTTACAAGGCTATGTGCACCCTCAAGCTGCTCTATGCATTAGCTAGACCCCCTCTTTGTGCTGTCTAGCCCTATATAATCTTTGTTTCCCCGATGTACGGGTGCAATTGCTGCCCGACGGGTGTCATCGGGACATGTGAGTAAATGAATGGCATAGCTGCTGCTGGCCTTCCGTGTGGTTTCTCTGGAATATCAAAAGTATTCAGTCGGCCTTTCCCGGGATCGACCTTCCTGTGTTACAACTGGCGTAGTCAGCAGGATATCCAGAGAATCTCATCAGGGATAAGGTGGTTGAAAGCATGTCAGCCATTCCAGATACTGTAAGGGATACCCTACAGTACACGGGCGAGTCTGCAGGGGAATCCCAGGGTGGTCGTGCACTTCCATGTGGTACAAGCTAGCCCAGCTGATAGACGACTGGAGACCCGTGAGGGAGTTGGGGGACACCCCATACACTCCTGCTGGGTTAGAGCAGTTAGAGAAGAGAATAGAAGGAACGTTTATTAAGAGCAATGTGCGGTGGCTGCAGCCATTGCGTGGCCCTTCCTCCTTGCCTTGCATGACAATACTAACAAGCTGTTAGTAGCCAAAGCAAGGGCAAGGTAATTGGACGAAGAGGTGAGGTTGGAATGGGATCTCCAACTAGTACAAGTAGATCAGAAGGAGAATTTAACTAAGAAATTGAAGGAAACACAAGAACAGGTGCAGACCACCGCCTGTCGATAAGCTTGGGTTAAAGGAAAGAAGAATTCAGCTAGAAAAATTCCAACTAGAAAGGGATTTGCAGACTTTCACCTCTGCCTTAGTGACAGGTCTTTCTGAGCAACTAGATAAGGAGATAGTGACTTAGATGTAGAAACTGTAGAAGAATCTTTAAATCATGTTAAACGGCTTGTGCAAAGGAAGGTTAAATCACAAATACAACAACTTGCACAAGCAGAAGTGCTAAATAAGGCACTTGCCAGTGAAACCATGTTTATAAGAAAACATTCTACTAAAGAATTAACTAAGATAAGGAAAACCTTCTGGCAGCAACTCCGCAAACCACTTGCTGCCTGAATGGTGTGGCTGTGGGCTGATGGGGGCTGATAGAATTAAACTGCTGAAAGAGTAGAAAAACTTAGCAACATTAATGTTCTCTGTTTTGTTTCCATGCTAATTCTAATTGGGCCTGGATAGCCACATTGATAAAAATTAGTGCTGTTAAAGTTTAGTAACTTTAAACTGGACAACACTATAAAGAAAAAAAAAATAAGAAAAATGCTAGCAGCTTTTGTAAGCCTGCAATTAAAAAATATATTACAAAACTAAAAGCCCATAATACTTGTGTAAACTGTAGAAAAGTTTAAATGGGATGTTACTTTAACAAGGTTTTAAGTCTTAGTCACATTTTTATTTTGATCAGAATTTTTATCAAGGTATTAAAAGGAACCTTCAGTTTTTAAATCAATAGCTTACTTCTGAACTTCAAGCCTAAGTGTACTCCTGAAGAGTAATCCAAAATATATATATTTAACAGTGCTTAACTGCATTTTTACTGCTCAAGTATTCCTAACTGGTTGCTGATTACTAGTAAGTGTTTCCAAGAGCAAGCTTGCATATTATGGGCAACACGGATTCCAGAGAAGATCTTAAAAGCAGTAAAAATCAGAGATATGAAATGATGGAGCGCATGGAGATAGCTGTACCAAAGGAGTAAGAATTGTGAGTCAAATTAGTAAGCTTTATGTTTCTGTTGGTGTGTCTTTTTTTTTTTTTACCGGGAGTTCCCAGGGATCGAACCCAGGTCCCTCCATATGGGAAACGGACACCAACCATTTGAGCCACATCCATCCCCCTGTTGGTGTGTATTAACTCTTTTTGCATTTGTCTGTTTGTTCAATGTATATTTTAATACCTCCGGATGGTAATATTAAATTAAAAAATGAAAATTCTTAAAAGGGCTCTATTCAAATGGCCAAAAATTAAATAAGTTCTTATATTGATAAACATGGATACTAATAAAATTAATTAGCATTATATGTGTTAAATCTTTAAAATGATGGAAATTTTAAGTTTTGACTAATGAAATTACTACAAACCTTTTTTAAAAAATTGTTTTTGCCTAAATTGAAATGAATAGTTTATTTTTTTTCTTCACAGAACAGAATGAGAGATATGAGACTTAAATGGATATAGAAAGAAGTAAAAGGTTTGTGGAAGTGCTGACTAAAATTTGATAAGTTTGTTTAAGGGAGTGTGTTTTGTCCTAAGATAAAATGGCTGGTTTTCATAAAATCAGAATGGAAGTATATAGGACAAAACTTGAATGCATATGGCAAGTTGTAGAAGGTATTGTAAAAGGTAGCATTAAGTAAGGAAATGTGTTTTGTGAAGGTGACATTTGTCTTGAGATAAGGTAACCAGTCTATGTGGTTATGGGTAGTTATAAGAAGTTTGTAAAAGCATTGTTTAAACTGAAATATTTAAATGGCTAATTCCAGGAAGACATTATTAAATAAAAACTGAATTAATGTTGATAACAAAAAGTAACTTCATAACAGGAAAACATGTCAGAGGCCACCTCAATCTGCATATTAAAATGGTAGTAGGAAGAAGATAATCTCGATTCCATTGGGAATCTTAGATTTTCATAAAATAATGAAAAAAGTAGTTTTCGCTGTACTGCTAAAATAAGATACCTGTTAATTAATGTAATCATGGTAAATGTGTAAAAGCAAAAAGTAAAGTAATAAAATAGTTAAGTTCATTTGATATGCTATAAGTTGAATGAAAAGTGTTTAGAAACTTATAAAATTAAAAGGAATTTTCTAACCTGTTGCAGGGGTAGGGAAATGGATGTGGCTCAAGTGATTGGGCTCCCATCTACCATATGGGAGGTTCTGGGTTCATTTCCCGAGGCCTCCTAGTGAAGGTGTGCTGGCCCACACAGAGTACTGACACAACAAAAAGATACAAAGAGGAGAGACAATGAGAGACACAACAAACCAGGGAGATGAGGTGGTTCAAGCAATTGAGCACCTCTCTCCCACATCGGACGTTCCAGGATTGGTTCCCAGTGCCCCCTAAAGAGAAGACAAGAAGAGAAGACAAGCAGATACAGAAAGCACACAGTGAATGGACACAGAGAGCAGACAGCAAGTGCAAAACAACAAGGGGGTAGGGAAAATAAATAAATAAAATAAAACCTTTTAAAAAAGAAAAGTTTTATGGGTAAAATGTTCATATAAATATTTAAAGATTGTATAAAGTTCCTGGAAATTTAACAGTGTTTTCTGCATAATATTAGATAAAAATATAATGTTGTTAATCATGGTTTTAACTATTTTAAAAAATGGTATATATCATAGAAACAACCTCTTATCCTGGAAATCAAGAGGTGGATGCTTTGGCTTGTATTCATCTGATTTGCCTCACCTCTGCTAAAGAAGCAGCTCTGTGGCTGCAGAAAGAGAGTGGCCATTGGGGACTGCCAGAAGTGATGCATAACAGTAGATTATTGTAAATTAAAGTAATGTCACTGCTGTATGCAGCAGTCCCAAATATTGCTGGTTTGTTGCAAGAAATTAGTACCTAGTTATGTCACTATCACTTTATTTTAGAACTTGCTAAAGCTTTCTTTAGTATCTCCTTAGGCAAGTCTAGCCAGTCTGCATTCACCTTCACATGGAGAGGCCAACAGTGGATTTTGCAGTGCTTTCCCAAGGCTATGTGCATAGTCCAACCATCTGTCCTGGCCTGGTGGCAAAGGATCTGACTGCATGGAAGAAACCTGTGGCTGTAACCCTATTTCGTTACATTGATAATACATTAACCAGTAATTCTTTTTCAGAATTAAAAGAAGCATCAGAGACAATGGTATCTTATCTTAAGAGCCTGGGATGGGCAATCAATTGGGACAAGCTGCAAGGTCCCTGCTGCTCTGCCAAACTCTTAAGTGTTGTTAAAGTATAATGATTTCCCACACCACAAACTCCAAAACAATTAATAGTCTTTCTGGGGTTATTGAGGGTACTAAAGACCCTTCATCCCTCATTTAGCTCAGATATTAAAATCATTGTGTGTGTTAATCAGGAAAGGTTATGCATGGAAATGAGAACCGCCCCCCCACCCCCGCACCCAGCAAGCTGCTTTTTTAAAAAAAGTAAAGAGGGCAATAATACAGGCTCAAGCAGTAAGAGGGGGTGGACCCTGACTTACCCTGTGAATTGGTTGTGGCCACCACCAATATTGACTTTGTGTGGGGTTTGTGGCAAAGGCAACATTCTAAACAAATACCCCTTGGGTTTTAGTCACAATTGTGGGAAGGAGCCAAAGTACAATATAGCCCCATAGAAAAGCAACTATGTGCAGCATACCATGCCCTGTTGCAAGTAAAGGGCTTAACCCCAATAGTGTCTGGTCACTCTGAAGACTGCCATCCTTATCCAGGGTTGTATTGCAAATACTAACAACAATACAGGAACAATGGACTGTCATGGGCTACCCTCCGTTGGGTAGACATCTGTGGAAAGACATCTGGGACACCTGCCAGCGGCAGCAGATAACTGTCTATCATGTCCCTACCCACTCCTTGGGACTATTGAGACAGATGCCCTCACAAAGATCATACCATTGAGCCATACCACTGAGACCCAAGAATCAGCAAAGTAACTACACAGGAAAAGTGGACTTCATGGCTACCAAACCCTGTGGCAGCAATTCCAGCTGCCTGTTACTCGCCAACAGCTCATGGACATCATCCACAAGTGTCCATCATGTTCACTCTGATGACTGCGAAGCATAGACTCCAGTAGCATGATGGCAAGTAGATTGCATCGATCCTCTCCCACTCTCGGAAGGGGCAAGGTATGCTCTCACTGCTGCAGACTGTGCCATGAGACTCTTGTAACCAGCTGGCTACTATTTGTTGCCTAGAGAATGCAAGTGCGCTATATGGGATGCCAGCCCAAATTGACAGTGGCCAAAGAACTCCATTTACCAGTTACCTCATGCAGTCTTAGGCTATGGAACTTTTTAAGGAAAGGATGAGTGACTTTTTAAAGAAACAGATAAAAGGCAATAAGGGATCTTTACAACAATTGACTAAGTTTAAATTCAGTACCATGGGCTATGGTCCCAGATCAGTTAAGATGCTAACAGCAGGACGAATGCAGGCATTGAGATTATGGGTTAAAGTGCCACTTTACAACCCAAAAGGGGAAATAATAATAATTTGTTTTTTCTCTATGCCTCAAACTATAAAAACTGGGAAAAATGAGGTCATTTGGCTGTGGTACTGGCCTACGCAGCCTCACTGTTGGGAATATTAAGCCCATGGGAAATAGGAGTCACCCAAAACATTATTATAAAACCACAGTTAATAATCTGGGATCTCCTATTCCTGCTAGAACTCTATGTGTGTCTATGTGAATTCTTCTTATGCCTAAACTGGTTTTTAATGTCACTAAAGGAAACTCAAAAAATTTAGAAAGAGAAAAATGTATGGTATTAGAGATCTCATAAACCCTCCATACCTGGAACTTTGCTGTCTACTAATGAAAGTGTTGTGGGAAGCATATGTGGCTCATGTGATTGGGCTCCTGCCTACCATATGGGAGGTCCCAGATTCGTTTCCTGGGCCCTGCTGGTGAAGGCGAGCTGGCCTGCACAACATGCTGGCCTGCGCAGAGAGCTGGCCCATGTGGAGAGCTGGCACAACAAAAAGAGACAAAGAGGAGAGACAATGAGAGACACAACAAACCAGGGAGCTGAGGTGGCTCAAGTGATTGAGTGCCTCTCTCCCACATCGGAGGTCCCAGGATTGGTTCCTAGTGCTTCCTAAAGAGAAGATGAGAAGAGAAGACAAGCAGACACAGAGAGCACACAGCAAATGGACACAGAGAGTAAACAGTGAGTGCAAAACAACAAGGGGAGGGGGGAATAAATAAATAAAATAAACCTTAAAAAAAAAAAAGTGTTGCTTGTATACTGTTAGACAAGCATAATCTGCCCCTGTCTGTATAAAACAACAAAAGGAAATCTGTAATATGAAATGGTTACCCTCCAAATTATGTAATTTGACTATCAAGCATTAATGTTCAATATTGTGTGTATGTTACCCCTGTCATTCTGTTGTCTTTTATCTTATTGTAGAATCTGGATGCAATGTTCCAATGCCCTAACTGCTCAGGTGGTATCTTGGAAGATTTACACATGGAATGGAAGGTGGAAGGGGCATTGGGGTGCAGTGTAGGAACATGAAATGCCCACTTTCCCCTCGTACTAGTTATTTGTGTAAATTACTGCAAAGGGTGGGATGGAATTGGCCAGCAATCCAACCTGGAATGTTCTGCTACACCACACACAGGATCCTAGGTGGAGTAATCATTAACTTGCGTACATGATGCCCCTCATTGTTCTGGGAACCCACACAGTTGCCTCTGTGTGCATATATTCACCGTTAATCACTTACTAGGCTATGTGTACCTTTGAGCTGCTCAATGCACTAGCTAGACCCCCTCTTTGTGCTGTCTAGCCCTATATAATCTTTTTTTAAATGATTTATTTATTTATTTATTTATCCTCACCCCCCTCCCCCGCCCCCATGAAGTGAAGAGAGGCTGCTCAATCTCTTGCGCCACCTCAGTTGCCTGATCTTCTGCATCTTTCATTGGTGTCTCTTTTTGTTGCGTCATCTTGCTGTGCCAGCTCTCTGCATCAGCCAGCACTCCGTGTGGGCCAGCTCTCCACTCGGGCCAGCTCACCATGCAGGCAAGCTTGCTTTTCACCAGGATTCCCCGGGAATCGAACCCTGGACCTCCCATATGGTAGATGGGAACCCAATCGCTTGAGCCACATCCGCTTCCCCTATATAATCTTTGTTTCCCCTCTTTACGGGTGCACCTGCCCGACGGCCGTCATTGGAACATGTGAGTAAACTGTCCCTATGACATGGCTGCTGTGGTTTCTTTGGAATATCAGAAGTATTCAGTTGACCTTCCTGGGCTCGACCTTTCTATGTTATACCCACAGAGCTCAGAAACCTCCCTGTATTTTAGCAAGATGGGGTGCTCCAAAACTCATTGGCTACACTTCTCAGAATGTCTTTGTTGTGTGAATTTGTGATGTTGCCAGAATGGATCTGTGGCAACTGTGGGGATGATTTCTTCCTTAGGTATGACCAAAAGATGCAGAATTGTAAAGGCAAGATCTAGGATCAGACTTAACCCTCTCTGAGGTGTCCCCTGACCTTCTCAGGCAGAGTAGATCACCCTCCCCTGTACCCCAGCCTTCTGGGCACTCTTCTGTGGTGGCAAGTGTTCGTACAGGGACTTACACATCAGAATGTAAGCTCCTCAGGCAGGGATCCAATCAGAAAAAATAAGCTAATGCTGGGAGAGGTATTTTGCTTTGACCCAGCCCTCATGAGTATAACCAGCAGGGGTTATACTCATCTGCTATGCAGAATTGCTCAACTCATAATAATTACAAAATGGATGAACCTCAAAAAGTTGGGATTAGAAAACAGAAAAGCTCCTGTTCCAATCAAGATGGCAGAGTGAAGTAACATGCTTCAGTTCTCCATCCCACCCTCATCCCTCCCCCACCCTGGCCAGAATCTTTGAACACCCAGCAAGAACTGGCAGAAACATCTTTCTCAAAGATTAAGAAACAGTTAAAGAACTGCAGTAACAGTGTAACTGAGGGTTAAGAATTAACAAATAATTATGATTACTAAATCATTATATAGATGCCTTTATATTATAAAATAGCCAAAGGGTAATACCTGAAATTACTGAAGCTGGCTAGAGTGGTCTCACCCTTGTGTATACTTACCTTTGTGATGGTCATTCTAGATTGGTCTTACCCTTGTTTATAGATTAGGCTCACCCTTGTGTATTTTTATTATTGGGATGGTAACAACTCCACCCATCTCTGTTTAATATCTATATGAAAAACTTTGTAAAGGCCTTTGTTCTGTATACCCCTGCACCAAATCCTTGTGACTGACCCTGGCTTGTTACTTTACCCACCCCATCCTGTTCAGCCCCTTGATGTTTATTTATGAAGGAACCTGTGTCCAGAGCTACTTGCTATTCATTAGTACCCCAATGTTATACAATATTAGAATTTCTAAGAAAAACAACAACAACAAAAATAATAAAATAAATATTAGAATTTCTGCAGATCCAAGAGGCAGTTTTGGGCCATTTAGCTACTGTGCTCCTTTGCTTGTGTAATCAAATAAACTCTTTCTCTCTTTGAAACCCCAGTTTCTCAGGAATTAGCTTTTTTTTTT
>JAQZBX010110053.1:0-10405 GCA_029593785.1 Cabassous unicinctus
GCAGAGCAACGGAAGAGCTATGTTAGTAGAATAAAGTGCACAGCCATTTTCTTACACGTGTCTATGCCTCATTCCTTCGCTGGGTAACTCGGAGTCTCAGTTGATTTGTCCCACGGGTCGGGACATCATTGTACATCTCCATCAGTGCTCTTGGTGACCAGGTGCATTGTCAATGAGCAGTAATATTTTGAAAGGATTTTCCTTTCGAAGCAGTAGGTCTCAACAGTGAGCTTCATATATTCAATAAACCATGTTGTAAACAGATATGCTGTCATCCAGGCTTTGTTATTCCATTTATAGAGCACAAGCAGAGTAGATTTAATTTAATTCTTAAGGGGTCTATGATATTCAGAATGGTAAATGAGCCTTGGCATCAACTTAAAGTCACCACTGCAATTAGCCCATAACAAGAGAGTCAGCCAGTCCTTTGAAGCGTTGAAGCCAGGCATTGACTTCTCTCTACCTATGAAAATTCTAGATGGTATCTTCTTCCAAGAGAAGTCTGTTTTGCCTTCATTGAAAATCATATATTTAGTGTAGCCACCTTCATCAGATATCTTAGTTAGATCTTCTGGATAACTTGCTGCTAAAACTTGCCCTTTTCTCTTACATAGAGGACTTCTTTCCTTAAACCTCATGTACCAACCTTGATGTACATTTTCTAGATTAAACATTTCTGCTTCAGCTTCCTCGCCTCTCTCAGATTTCATAGAATTGAAGAGAGTTGCTTTAGATTAGGCTTTGGCTTAAGGCAATGTTGTAGATGGTTTGATCTTTTATGCAGATCACTAAAACATTATCAATGAGGTGTTTTCCTTCTTTTTTTCTTTAATCATTCACATGTTCACTAGAGTAATCATTTTAATTTTCTTCAAGAATATTTTGTCATATTCACAACTTAGCTAAATGTTTGGTGCAAGAGGCCTAGGTTGCAGCCTATTTTAGCATTTGACATACCTTACTCACTAAGCTTAATCATTTCTAACTTTCAATTTAAAGTGATAACAGTGCTACTCTTCCTTTCACTTGAACACTTAGAGGCCATTGTGGGGTTATTAATTGGTCTAATTTCAATATTGCTATGTGCCAAAAAATAGGCAGTCCTGAAGAGAAGGAGCAAGATGGATAATAGCCAGACAGTGGAGCAGTTAGAACACACGCATTTGTTGATTTTAAGTACACCATTTTACATATTTGAAGTTTGTGATGTCCCAAAAATAATTACAATAGAAACATCAAAGACCACTGACCCCAGATCACTATAACAGATATAATAATAATGAACAAGTTTTAAATATTGCAAGATAACCCAAAACTGATACAGAGATACAAAGTGGACACATATTATTGAAAAATGGTTGTCAATAAATTTGCTTGATTCAGGGTTGCCACAAATTTCCAGTTTGTAAAAATACAAAGTATCTGTGAAGCACAATAAAGTGAGATGCAATAAATCACAGTATGCCTGTATATACCAAATTTTGTTTATCTTTTCATGTGATGATGGACACTTGGGTTGCTTTCATCTTTGGGAGTTGCAAATAATACCACTATGAACATTGTTGTGCAAATAGCAAATATTTGTTCAAGTCCCTGCTTTCAATTCTTTTGGGTATTGTATTAGTGAGCCAAAGGGGTGCTGATGCAAAATGTCAGAAATTAGTTGGTTTTTACAAGGGGTATTTATTTGGGGTAGAAGCTTACAGTTACCAGGCCATAAAGCATAAGTTACTTCCCTCACCAAAGTCTATTGTCACCTGTTGGGGCAAGATGGCTGCCGATGTCTGCCAAGAGTTCAGGCTTCTTGGGTTCCTCTCTTTCCTGGGCTCCTTTTCTCTCTGGGCTCAGCTGCTGTGCTCTCTCCACAAGGCCAGCTATAGACTATCAGGCAAATGACTCTGTCTTTCTTCCTGGGGCCTCTGCTGTGTCTAATCAAGCCTTCTCTCTGCTCCTCTGTGTCCTTACTTCCCAGGCTCCAGCATCCAAAACTCCCACTCTCTTCTCTGCGATGTGGTTTTCCCTGTTAGTCCCCACCCAACAAGGGGGCAGGGACACAACGTCCTACTAATGTGGCCCAATCAAAACCTCAATCATTATTTAATCAAGTAAAAGTGAAAGCTCTGAATCCAATATAATCTAATATGCCCTGAGGGACAGACCAGTTTACAAACATAATCCAGTATCTATTTTTAGAATGCATAAACAATATCACATTGCTACACTTAAATACTTAGAAGTGGGATTATCAGGTCATATGGTAATTCTATACTTAGCATTCTGAGGAATCATCAAACTGCATTCCACAGGAGTTGCATTCTTTTACATTCCCACCAAGAATGAATGAGTTTCCTATTTCTCCACATCTTCTCCAACACTTGTTATTTTCTTTTTCTTTTCTTTTTTTTTTTTTTAATGAGTAGTCATTTTACTGGGTATGAAATGGTATCTCATTGTGGTTTTGATTTACATTACCCTAAGGGTTAAGTATATTGAACATATTTTCATGTATTTTTGGCCATTTTTATATCTTCTTTAGAGTAATATCTACTTATCTCTTCTCCATTTTCTAATGTAATTTTTTTCTTTTTATTGTTGAGTTGTAAGATTTACTTATATACTGTGAGTATTAAAATCTTATCAAATTCATGGTTTCCAATATTTTCCCTACTCTCTAGATTGCCTTTTTATTTTCATGATGAAATATTAGATGCACAAAAGTTTTAAATTTTGATAAAGTCTTGGTAATTTATTTTTTCTTTTTTTGATTGTCCATTTTGTGTACAGTCTTAGAATCCATTGTCTAAAACAATGGCCCTAAAGATGCTTTCTTCTAGGGGTTTCCTAATTTAGGTATTTCATCCATTTTGAGTTAATTTTTTAATATGATGTACAGTCGGGGTCTGTCTTCATTTTTATGCATAAACATATCCATTTTTCCTTGCATGATTTGTTGAAGAGACCATTATTTTCCCAAGAGTATACTTGGCACCCTTGCCAAAAACTTATTGGACATATATGTGAGGATTCATTTCTGATCTTTCATTTAAATTCCATCAGTGTATATCTGTCCTTATGCCAGTATGGCATTCTTTTAATTACTCTAGCTTTGTAATAAGTTTTAAAATTGGGAAGTTTGAATCTTTCAACTTTGGTATATTTTTTAAGATGGTTTTGGGTCTTCTAGGCTCCTTACCTTCCATAAACATTTGAAAATCGGCTTTTTCACTTCTGCAAAGAAGGCTGTTGGAATTTGGATTGGTGTTGCAATGAATTTGTAAATTTCTTTGGGTAGAATTGACACCTTAACAATATTTCATCTTCAAAACCATAAACAGAATATTCTTCCATTATTTTGGTCTTCTTTGATTTCTTTCAGGAATGTTTTATAGTTTTCCATTAATAGGTCCTTTAAAATTTGTGGCAGTTTGATATTATTTATGAATTCCAAAAGAGATACTGATTATGTTTGTAAACTGGTCTGTTCCTATTGGCATGATACCCTTTTATTGTATTAGATTCAGTTGAGATGTCTTTGATTAAATTATGTTAAGATTAGGGCTTTGATTAAACCACTTCATTAAAATTCGACTCAGTGTTGAGTCCCCATTTCCTTGGTGGGCTGATGAAACAGACTCTTACATAGAAGTAGACACATGGAGAAGAAGTACACAGAAGAAGAGATGCAGCTTATTAGACAGGATCCTCTAGTCCCGGGAAGAGAGATGAGCCTGATAGTCTACAGCTGACCTTGTGAAGAGAACAGAGTAGCTGAGCCCTAAAAGAAATAAGCCCTAGGGAGAAAGATGAACTTCATGCCAACCTACAGCTGAGACAGAGGAAACTGCAACCACAAAGCCTTAAGAGGAAGAAGACTGAACCCTGGCAGATATTGCCTGCCATCTTGCATCAGCATGTGGCAACAGACTTTCGGTGAGAAAGTACCTCTTATGGTACCTTGAGTTGGATTCTTTAGGGCCTTGTTACTGTAAGCTTCTACCCCAAATAAATATCCTTTATAAAAGCCAACAGATTTCTGGTACTTTGCTTCAGCACCCCTTTGGCTGACTTATACAACATTCCTGGTTAAATTTATTCCTAGATATTTGATTATCTTACTTGCTATTATAAATGGATTTTTTCTTGATTTCCTCTTTAGAACATTCATTACTAGTGTATAGAAACTACTGATTTTTGCATGTTCATCTTGTACCCCACCACTTCACTGAATTTACTTATTAGCTCTCAAAACATTGTGAATTTTTTCATGATTTTCTCTGTATAGGATCATGTCATCTACAAAGAGGGGAAGTTTTATTCTTCCTCTTCAATTTGGATGCAATTTATTTCTTTTTCTATCCTAATTGCTCTAGCTAGAAAATTCAATACAATGTTGAATAACAGTGGTGACAGCAGGCATCCCTGTCTTGCTTCTCATCTTAGGGGATAATTATTCAGTTTTTCACCATTGAGTATGATGTTAGCTGTAGGTTTATTCTGACATGCTTTATCAAGATGAGGAGTTTCTTTTATTCCTAGTTTTCTAAGTGTTTCTATCACAAAGGGATGCTAGATATTTCAAACACTTTTCAGTGTCATTTTAGAGGATCATGCACCACTTGATCATGGTGTATAATTTTTTTAATGTGCTGTTAGATGCAGTTTGCTAGTATTTTCTTGGAATTATTGCATCCATATTCATAAGGTATATTGGTCAGTAATTTAAGTTTCTTGTGGTACCTTTTAATGGTTTGCTGTTAGGTAATTTGCCTCTTAGAGTGAGTTAGGAAGTGTTCCCTCCTCTTTTATTTTCTTGAGGAATTTGAGTAGGATTGCTGTTACTCCTTCTTGTATTATTTGGTAATATTCACCAGTTACTACCAGAGTAGTAATTTGGTTCTGGGATTTTCTTTTTTTGGGAGATGTTTTATTACTGACTCAATCTTTTTACTTGATAATATTCTGTTAAGAACTTCTATTTCTCTTGAGTCAGTGTAGGTAGTTTGTGTGTTTCTAGGAATTTTCCATTTCATCTAGATATCTATTTTTTTGGTATAGGGTTGATCTATACCAAAAAATTATTTTTACGGGTTGAAATAGTATAGTATCAGCCCAGAAACTTCAAAATTTCTTTTATAGATAACAATATTCATTCTCCATTCATCCATACTGAGAAAAGGAAAATGAACAAAGATGGAGAATGAAAATCTACCCCAAAGCCAGCCACTCTCCTTATATGCTTTTTTAGCAGGAAACAACACTTCTCCCAGCAGATGAAATTGTAATATCCACCACTTTTCCTTTTTTACTTATTACTATCATCTGAATCACTGAGAAATTTTGTTTTCTAAAATCATACATGGCAGTAGAAGGGGGTGTTAGTGGTACAGGGATGTTAATGGGGTCAACCGTGAAGGAATCTGAGGGTGAGCAGAGTGGAGGATTTCGGTTGGACTATCCATGGACCTGGGGAATGGCTGGAGGAAGGAACAGATGAACTCTGGGGACTTGTTGGAGAAGTTTTAGATTGCATTAGACTAATTTTTTTTAAATGAATAATTTCAGCACTAACTAGCTTCTTAAATTTTTGTAATCTGGGACTTCTCACTAGAGGGACTCATTTGGAGATTTCTTTGAAGGTGGGTACATCTGTGTAGTTTTATTTTTCTCTATTGTGCCTTCCTCCAAGGAGTCTTGTTGAGAGAGTCAGGGGGTCAATAGAATATATTGGTAAAGATACTTAAAATTGTCTTATATCAAGTTGCTTAAAGGTCCTTTTCTGTTGTAATTTTTAAATAACTTTCCTTTCTCTTTCCATCGACTATCTAAATTCTCTTGTTTATGAATCTTAATTTCCTGCTTTTTGTAGGCTGCGTATATTTGGAATGTATACAAGATATTATCAATTTTGATATTGGGTGCTAGGTTTTGATTTCTTTCATCAGATTGTGTTATATATTGCTATAACTTGCAGTTAAGTTCCAAGTTTTTCTTCTTGGGTTAATTTGCTTCACTTTAAGATGTGACCATTCTGAAGATGGTACCCAGTGTCCCATCCCATGTATTATAATGGTCTCTCCACTTGGTGTATTGGGAAATACAAATATCCATAGCTTGATTTAATTCTTGTAATTGTTTGAAATATTACTTTCAAGTAATTCTTTCCTCAGGAAGAAACCTAAAAACATTTTCTCTCATTCATGAGTTATACTTTCTTCTGTGGTACTTGACAAATCAATTTCTAGTGTCCTTACTTGCCTGAACTCCAATCTCTGATTCCTCAGCACAATGAGAATGCCAGGCTATTTCGGTTTCTTCCTTTTGTGTTGTTGCCTGGAAACTAACTTCAGGCAATAAGTTGGGATATTTACTAAGTTCACCTCATTTGTTTTCCTTTTCTAAGGAGTGAAAATTTTTGCTGCCTCTTGTCTAGTTTCTGAAAATTATTATTTAATATGCTTTCCCTTCAAGTTGTTTACCACTGAAGGGCAATTCCAATAGAAGTTCATCCTCTCCTTTGTTAATCATATTTACTTTCCTCTTAACTTCCAATTAATGTCACCACCATCCTTCCAGTTGTCAAGACCTAAATCTAATCCTTTCATTCAACGTACTTCCAGACCTATTATTTGCCTGGAATACTCAAACAGCTTCGAAATTAGCTTTTTTTCTTCCACTCATGTTTCTCTAAAGTCTGTTTTCCACTCTTCTCAAAATGTCCCAGCAAATACAGAATAAAATGAAAATTCTCACTTCTAATTTTATATAGTTTGGTCTCAGTCTAGCTCTTCTACTCTATATCTATCAATTTCTTTCCTTATTCAATGATTTTCATCTGTCCTTGAGGTTCTACTTGGAATGTTCCTCCATAATATATTCAATACTGGACCCTTGTCACCATTCACCACTCACTTCAAATATGCCCTCATCACAGACACCCTTCTCAAACACCTTATAAAAGTTCCTTTCCTCCTTAGCTACATTTTCCAAATGTCTTATTTACATTATTATAGAATTTATGTTATTAAAATTATATTAATTATTTATTTTTACTATATGTTGCCTGCATTCCCCACTACAAGGTCATTTTTATGAGGAAAGGAGAATATCTACCTTAGATCTAATGCTCTATCACCAGGACCTAGAACAGTCCTTGGATAGTCCACACACATCTTTGATTGTTGGGAAATAAATTGCCTTAGACCAATCAGTCACAAAATAAGGTCTAATGACTAATTACCTAGAAGGAAACCACCCATCAGAGGAAACATGGGACAAATCACCAAACAAAGAAAAGATGAATATTTTATAGCATTTTGACGACATGTGGCTTTTAGGTGAAATTTAATGGAGCAGTATCTTTATATGACTCAAAGATTATCAAGAAGGTGCATGAAGGTGGGATGGCATCAGGTCTGGACTAGAAAATCAACTCAAAATCACATTTCCTTGGAATCTAGAATGTTAAAATTGGTTTGGGTTTCCAAGCCCCAAAACCCCTTTAACTAAAGTTCTGCTCCTGAGTTGTAAATCGAGCCAACCTTTTGTTAAAGTGATTTAGAATCTCCAGTCAGGATAAAGATGTTTAATTCTTACCAATACAATTCCAAATATCAATTCTGATAAGATTGTATTCTTTTATTTTATTTTTTGTTTAATCTTTTTATTATTTTTTAATGAAGCTTTAGATTATATAAATGATACATCAGAAATATAAAGGGATTTTCATATGAAAAATATTTTCATATTTTCATATGCCTCCTGCCTTCCACAATTTTCCCCATTAAAAACATCTTTCATTAGTGTAGTACATGTGTTACGATTGTTGAACACATATTGAAGCATTGCTACAAACCATGGTCTATAGTTTACATTTTGGTTTCCACTTTGCAAAACTCAATTTTATAGGTTTTAATCAAATGTGTAATGACCTGTATCTGTCATTGTAATGCCATGCAGAACAATTCCAATGTCCCAAATAAGCCCCAGTTGCACGTATTCTTTCTTTTCGCTCCCCTCAGAACTTCTAGAGACCACTGCCTTTATATTAATATTACAAGTTCTTCCATTGCTAGAATAATAAGTCTACTTTAGTCTATAGTTGCAGTCCCCACTTATGCTTGTTCATTTCTCAATATTGAGGATTTGGGGATGGTGATATCCACTCTGTTTCTGATTGAGAGGTCTCTTAGATCCCACAGGGCAGATGGATGGAATTGTCTGGCTTACAGTTGTAGATACTCTCTGATATTTGGGATAGATGTTGTCCATCATCTTCCTTTTGTTAATTTTCCTGGTTGAGTCGATGAACTGGAAAGCATATCTTGAAACTCTGTTGAGATACAGGGCTAAATCAGCATATGAACAGACCAAAGATTTAAATCTCTGGGACATATGTTTAACAAGTTGTGATGGTTAGGCTAATGTGTCATCTTGGCAAGGTAATAGTACCCAGTTGTTTGGTCAAACAAGCACTGGACTACTTGTAATACAAAGACATTTATGGGCTTTAGTCATCAGTGAGCTCGCTGCATAGATAGCTGATTACATCTATGATCAACCAGGGTGATTGCTGTTGGCAATGAGTAATGTTTTATCCAATCAGTTGAATGCCTTAAAAGGGGAAGTGATTTCAGCATTCAGAGAGAATTTCCCAGCCCGTCTTTGGACAGCCAATGTCTCCCAGAAACTCATCAAGGGCCATCATTGGACTTTCATTGGACTACCTGGTTTGTAGCCTGCCTGTGGAACCTGGTCTTGTGCATCCCCATGGTCATGTGAGAGGATCTTATAAAATCTCATACTATTTACAGATATCTCCTGTTGATTCTGTTCCCTAGAGAAACCTGACTAATACAGGAATATAGGGCTAATTATAGGTTCAAATAAAAGGGCCAGAAGCACCATCTGTAGGGAAATTTTAAATGAGCCAAACTTTGTTACATTGGGGAACATATCTTCCAAGGTTAGGCCCACTGTCAAGGTGCTGAATTCCTGGGTTGCCTGCCCAGCCTATAGTGTCTAAATGTCTCTAGAGCCCTCAGGAGCACCCCTGCTTGAGGCATTGTTTACCGTGCTGAGATCGTGCTGAGACATGCATAAGCATATCCTCTGGAATGACCTCCCGACTCACTTTGAAATCTCTTAGCCATAAAACTTCATTTTTATTTAATAGTTCTCCTTTTTGGTCAAGGTCTTTTTCAAAATGCATCTTAATGGTTACCATTTGTTCCAAGGGGAGAGGGAGGGATGATTAGAATAGATGGAACATAGGGCATTTTTAGGATATTGGAATTGTTTTGCATGATATTGCAATGACAGTCTCAGGTCATTATAAATTTTGACAAACCTATAAAAGAGTAGGGTGCAAAATGTAATCCATAATGTAAACCATTGACCATGGTTAGTAGCAAGGCTCCAATATTTGTTGATCATTTGTACCAAATGTGCCATACTCATGTAAGATGTTATTAATAGGGGAGAATGTGAGAAAGAGAGGGGGTGGGTATAGGGGAATCCCCTATATTTTCTATGTGACTTTTCTGTAACCTTAAACTTCTTTGAAAATACGGTAAAAAGTATAAGACACTGGGGGAACGTACAGGAGAAGTTGTCACTGAACATAAAAGATAATATATCTTACAATGATTAAAGACACAATGAAATTTATTTTTTATTATTTTTATTCATTTTATTTTTTTGCTTTGTTTTTGGGGAGTTTGGGATTGCAGAAGTGTCACACATGTGGCAGGGGAGGATCACTGGTGTGGTTTGTCAATGATGGGGTGATGTCTGGGGATAGGTGCACCTGGGGTATGCCTTTATAGATTATGAATATGTTCAAGTGGTCATGGGGTGTTGTCTTGGTGGGTGGAGATCCATACAATAACAGAGAGAATATTGAATTCCCATCCTGGGAAGTCATGCCGAATTCTCTAATAGAGCAGCAAGAATCCCAGAGCACATGCGCAGTGCCTAGCAAAGGAGAACAGACCAATATGCCAGGCCCTTGATATTGATGCTTGTGCTTATAAACCTTGTTCTTGTTAAACTGAAACATTTTGAAGAATAATGTTCATAGTTACATGCACTAATATTGAGGACTTGACATATCAGTCTGTTTTCTTATATTAGGTATTGCTTATGTTCTCAAGAGATACTTGCCCTTCTAATTGAGAACATAGTAGTAATCCCCAGGATGGGAGTTTAATATTTTTTTGTTTATTGTTTGGGTTTCCACCCATTGAGATAACACCCTATGACAAGATTAATACTTTCATACTCCATAGAACCCTGCCCCAAGTGTGCCCTATCCCACAAATCCATTCACCCCCAATGCCCTGTACCAGTAACCTTCCCTTGCCATATTTGCCAAAAGAATATTCCCACCATAGTAGTTTTAAACACA
>JAQZBX010110054.1:0-10403 GCA_029593785.1 Cabassous unicinctus
ACAGGTGGGTGTAAAAGAGTCATCAGAGGTAAAGCAATGCTATGATGATCATCCAGCTTAAAGGACACTGTTCTGGGCTTTGGTACCAGACCATTATACACTTTGGACAATTTCAGAGAGATTATTTTGTCATTTATCCATTAGCAATACCATGAGTTTGGTCTGACTATTGAACATCACCTGAATCCTGAGAGGAAAATCGTGAGGACAAGCAGGAAATCTTAGTGTCCCAGAACTGGGCTGAGGCCAGGCTCTGCATCTCCTATTCTGCTTCTTGATCTCAAGGATCCATAGGCATTTCACCTTAAAAGCCCTCAAAATATTAGGAGAACTGTGATTTTCTTTCTAAGAGATTATCCATTTAATCATCACCAATTCTTTCCATAAATTCAAATACACTAGTGTATCTTAATATATGAAAGTTCTGTTGATAGACAGATTGTACTTGGGTCCTGTTCCCTAACCATCTAGAACCAATTGTTTCATTGAAATTACTTGTGGGCACTGGCTACTATTGGTGCCAAAGGCTGTGCTCCCAGGATTTTTCTTTGTTGCCATTGGAGACAACCATTTAGAAATAAACAACATGGAATCTCTTTTTATGATGGAAAGACTCCACTCAGGTTCATATTCATCTCTACTGAATATGCCCACTCATTGCTGCCTGCAGGTGAAACATCATTGGACCCTTCCCACAAATCCTGATTTGTATATCTAGTGTAAGAACAAACAATATTAACTTCTGGGGCTGTTTTGTTAATAGCTCTTTTTTCTTGTGTTTTCTTTTCCTCAAAGAATCACCCCATTTCTTTCCTCAATTGTTCACTTTATTTTTAGAGAGAAACTTTCAACAGGACTATTATTAAATATATATATATGGAAGGGCAGGTTAGAATACCCAGGATACTGGGGGGAGAGATGGGAGAGGGACCAGGCGAACACGGGATTTGTGGGTATGAGGTTGAAAGTGCAGGGGTGGGAATGCTCTTATGGCAATATGACAAGGGAGCATCACTGGCTTAGGGTGTTGGTTGGGGGGCCATTCAGAATGGGGCACATCTGGAGTAGGCTTCTGGGGAGTGTGTGAGTGTTCATCCTGTCATAATATGTCGGTGGGTGGAGACCCACATGGTGAGTGGAAAGGAGATGGACCCCCATCTTTGGGAGGACTGATTCACCAGGAAACAGTCAGGTGGGCATCTCTTATGAGCAAGGGTGGATCCTAATAAGGGAGGACAATCAGCATGTTAAGACCTCTTGTTGCATGTAACATAGTTACTCATTGTCATCCAATGAGTCAAAATAGGAGGGTGTCATGTGCTCCAGGAGGATGGGGAGGTAGGAACAGAAAAGATCAAACAGGGGGTATTTAGTGGTCCGGGAAATGTTTTTCATTACCTTACAGGGATGGACACAGGACATATAAATACCATCAAAAATTATTAAATTGTGCAGTCTAAAATGTAAACTATTCTGTAAACTGTTGACAATGTTTAGTAGCTATGTTTCACTATCTGTATATCAGTTATAACAATGCTACCATCCACATACAAAAAGATTTTAATATGGGGTGAGGAAAGAGGGAGGAGGTTGGGTATATGAGAGTCTCTAGTATTCTGTGTGTGACTATGCTGTGACCTAAAACTTCTTTGAAAATTAAATGAAAATTTGGGAGACAATGGGGAGTGAAAGGGGGAAGGTGCCACAGTACAGCCTAGACACCCGATAATGCAGTGATAAAAGGAAAAATGTTTAAAATTTTTTAAAAAATTTTTTTGTTTTTTCCCATTTTTTGAATATCCCAATTCTTTAATTCAAAATTTTTAGTGTTTTTTTTGTAAGTTTCCATGTATTTTATCTCTTACATTTAAACTTATCATTATTATTTCATTTTCCTATTAATTTTATTTGGCTATTTTATGGGCTTCATCTTTAAGGAAGGTTTGGATCATAGAAGGGTTACAACAGGGGTGGGAGAGGATCGTTGGTGTGGAGTGTCAAGGATAGGGGTTTCATGGGAGGAAGTTTACCTGAATATACATAAAAGATATATAAAATTGTTCAAATGATCAAGGGGTGGGGCATGGTCACAGTGGGTGGAGAATCACTCAATAAATGATAGAATACTGAATTCCCAGCCTGGAGAGCTCTGCCCCATACTCCAAGGGAGCGGAAAAGTCCCCCAAGTGGAAGAGCAGTGTCTGGCAAAGGAGGATGGTTATAACGGGTTCTTGTTATTGATAACTAGCCTTACAAGTCTTGGCTTTTGTAATTGAAACAGCCTATTGTTATGGGGTGCCAAAGGGTTACCACCTGAGAGCCTCCTTGTTGCTTAAATGCGGCCTCTCTCTAAACCAAACTCAGTATATCAATGCATTACCTTTCCTCCAGCAAGGGACATGACTGTCTTCAATGAGCCTTCCTGGCAATGAGGGATTACTACCAAGTGCCAACTGGCAATAAGATTGGAAAAAGACCTTGAATAAAAAGGGGAAAAGGTAAAGACAAATGAGTTCATATGGCTAAGAGACTCCAAAGAGGGTCTGGAGGTCATCCCAGAGGTAATGCCTATGCAAACCTCAGTAGGATCTCATAGAAACCTAAAGTGGATATCACCCCAGACAGAGGGGCTCCTAAGAGCTCTGGAGACACCAAGGTCCTATATAAGTGGGGATAGTCCCAGAGATTGATGCCTTATCAGTGGCCTCTTCAGTGGAATCTGTGCTCGTGAGAGTGACAGAGTTGGACTCAAATAAGCCCTCCCTGCACATGGTCCATCAGTCCCTTCTATTCAAACCTATATGTGATGCTGGAGTTGTTATGTGTACTTCCAGAGACTGAAGCCTCTGGCCTACCTATGTGCCAGCTGTGTCTGGAATCTCGGTGGAGCTGCAACTCCTACCCTACAGCTCAATGGACTCATCCAAGTGGCCTGGTGAGGAGACGACAATGGGCAACAGCCATCCCAGGGAATGGAGAGGGCCTGCAGCTGCAGGCAGGATAAACCCATCCACAGTATATATGGGATATAAGCCCTCTCTCACTTGGAGGTGGAGTGGACATCACCATCCCAGTCCCCTCAGGATTGGGGGAGGAGATGTGGACTAGAGCGGACTTGGTGGTGTTCTGTTGTAGACATATTATGATTCAAGCAATGGATGAAATTGTAACAGGAGGTGGAGCCGGTGGCCACTGGACGTTTTTGGGGCAGGGAGAGGAGGGGCAGTTGAAATACAGGGGCTTTTGGGACTTGGGGGTTGTCCTGAGTGGCGTTGCAGTGACAGATGTAGGCCACTTTCCATCAGCATATACCATGCAGAACTGTGTGGGAGAGAGTGTGGTCTATGATGTGAAATGTGGTCCATGCTCGGTGGCAAGGCCCCAGGATGTGTATATCCATTGCCGGTGTTGTGTCACACGGATGAAAGATGGTGGTGTGGGATGGTGGGATGTTGTTGAAGGTGTGGGAGGTGGGGAACATGGGAATCCCTGTAATTTCTGAGTAACATTTATGTAATCTTAGCACCTTTAAAAATTACATATATATATATGTTATATATAATAACATTTATGTAAACAAATGCACATATATGCATATGTATTTATATATCATTTTACAAATATTTGTTTGTATTGTGAAAAATTTGATTTTTACCCACAGTTAAAAAAAAAAAAAGAAATGAAGAGGATAAAATTTGTTTAATAAATCCAATAGCTAAAAATTATTAAAAACAAATAAGGCACATATAGGTTAAAATTCAAAAATTGCAAAATAATATAATTAAACCTAAACATATCAAGATTTATATTTGTAAAAAAAATTCAGGGATTCTCATAATGGTAGCTATACTGAAGAAATGCAAATCAATGGGTACTAAACATAAAAAAGGGATTAAACACATGATTCCTTCACACTTACATTTCTTCCATCTTAAATTCAAATTACTATTATTTTTTAAAAGCAAACAGTGATGTAAGGAAAAGTGAGCACAGAACATTTGCTAATATGATTTTCCGTTAAAAGAAGTATCACTTAATATAAAATGTTCTGTACAGAGAAATAGAGATTGTAAAATGAATATTATTCTTAAACAGAATAGAGTTTGGAGGAGGATAACCAGCAAAGTTTTCCTGAGAAAACCAGATCATAGCACAGGTGTGCCCATCAATTTGTAAAAACAAGTGATTTTTTGCCTTTTATGCAAAGACTTGGAATTCATAGATAATATCAAGATATAGTTTAGCCATGAATATTTAATTTTTTATACTAATTGAGACATCCTTTTAACCTTTATTTTGTGTATAATTACATCTAACTTTCAGGATATTTTAGAGAGAATTACATGCAGACATTTGTCTAAAAGCTGTGGAAATCAATTGTGAACTGAATGATTAAATGGTTTTCATGATAAGTTAAGAGAAAGTCATGCAATTACATCTGAGGTTTAGGGGGTCATGTGCACAGTTTATTTTTATGACAAGGTTTCCTTTATTCTCTATGTACCATCTGACTATAGCAGAGTTCTTGGTAAAGAGAAACTATTAGGCCAATCATTACTGAAATTATTAATTAATTAGCAATATTATACATATATCATTATTTATATTTTCAGGCCATAAACATCCCACCCAAATTAGATATGCTTAAGTATACATTTAAATTAGCATTCAGCATTTTCAGGCTCTGGTCAGTGTGCAAAACTGCTCTTGGCCCTGCTCCATTGGGTGGTGCACTCAGCTCACTCTTTGCTTCCATGAATAGCTATCAATTCTGTTAAAACTGTTTGGACTGAAGTTTTTTACTGTATTGAATAAAAAAGAGGTGTTTTGTTAAATTATTTCAATAAATTACATATATATATATTTTAATATTTTAAAAAATGCTTAGATTACATAAATGTTATGCAGAAATTACAGGGATTCCCATGTTCCCCACCTCCCACACCTCCCACAACCTCCCACATAAACATCTTTCCAGATGTTTCCAGGGTTTCCAGAGCCCTCAGGGTTCCCTCTGTGTGGGGTGATATCCACTTTGGTGTTCTATGAGATCCTACTGAGGTGTGCATAAGCATTACCTCTGGGATGACCTCCCGACTCTCTTTGAAATCTCTTAGCCACGTGAACTTATTTTTCATTACCTTTTCCCCCTTTTATTCAAGGTCTTTTTCCAATCGTGTTGCCCATTGGCACTTGGTATTAATCCCTCGTTACCAGGAAGGCTCATCCCCGGGAGTCATGTCCCATTTGGGGGGAGGGTAATGCATTCATATGCTGAGTTTGGCTTAGAGAGAGGCCACATTTGAGCAAAAAGGAGGCTCTCAGGTGGCAACCCTTAGGCACCCCATAACAGTAGGCTAAGTTTCAATTAGAAGAGCAAATACTAGTAAGGCTAGTCCTCAATAACAAGAACCCATCAGTGGGCCATCCTCTTTGCCAGACCCTGCCTCTGCTCTCAGGGGACTGCTGCTGCTCCCTTGGGGAATATAGCAGAGCTCTCCAGGCTGGGAATTCAGATTCCCTCATTTGTTGAGTAATTGTCTACCCACTGTGACCATGCCCCATCGCTTGATCATTTGAACAATTTTATATATCTTTCATGTGTATTCAGAATGACTTACTGCCATGAATCCTGCATCCCAGACAACCCCCACCAATAATCCACTGGAACCCCCCTTGTAACCCTTCTGTGATCTAAACCTTCCCTGAACATGAAGCCCTTATAATAACAAAATACAATTAATAGGAAAAAGAAATAATAATGATAAGCTTAAATGCAAGAGATAGGTACAAGGAAACTCAGAAGGAAAAAAAAAGAAACTAAACTAAAAATAAAATATAATTAGCAGATTGGGACATTCGAAAAAGTGGGGGAAAAAACAAAAAAATATTCTTTTTTTTTTTTAAAGAAATTACCCTTTTTTCCTTTTATCACTGTATTATCAGATGTCCAGTGTACCATGACACCTCCCCCTCTCATTCCCCAGTGTCTCCCACATTTTGATTTAATTTTCAAAGAAGTTTTAGGTCACAGCAAAGTCACTCACGGAATACTAGAGACTCCCACCTACCCAACCTCCCTCCCCCTTCCCCACCTATATTAAAACTTTTTTTGTTTTTTGGATGTTAGCATTGTTATAACTGTTATACAGATAGTAAGATATAGGAACTAAAAACTGTCAATGGTTTACAGTATGGTTTACAAGTTAGACTGTACAGTTTAATAATTTGTGATGATATTTACTATGTCCTGTGTCCATTACTGTAAGGTAAAGAAGAATATTTCCCATGACCACTAAATACCCCATTTGATCTTTTCTGTTCCTTCCTCCCCACCCCCTGGGGCATATGACTCTTCCCTGTCTTGGCTTATGGGATGACAAGATTCATATTTACATGCCCTGGGTATTCTAACCTGCCCTTCCTAATCTACCCACCTGTTAATCCTGCACCACCAAATCTCTACCCACCTGTCCTATCCTTCAATATGTAACTATACACTTTCAATTTACCATAGATTATGCCCATATGGGTGATGGCTCACAACCTACCCTTCTCTCTCTCTCTCCCTTGTTAGCTTATCTTTCAGTCAGTGGTTCTCAGAAACTGTTAACTTTCCTCAATTCAAATCAATGAGGTCATAAACTGTTCATCCTTCAATGCCTGGCTTGCTTCATTCAACATAAGGTCTTCAAGATTCATCCATGTTATTCCACGTGTTAGCACTTTATTCCTTCTTACAGCTGAATAATATTCCATTGTTTTTATGTACCACATTTTGCTTAACAATCCATCTGTTGATGGGCACCGGGGCTGATTCCAACTTTTGGCAATTGTGAACAATGCTGCTATGAACATTGGTGTGCATATATCTGTTCGTGTCATTGATTTCAATTCTTCTGGGTATATACCCAGTAGTGGAATTGCTGGATCATATGGAAGATCTATTGTTAGTTTTCTGAGGAATCGCCAAACTGTTCTCCACAGTGGCTGTACCATTCCACAATCCCAACAGCAGTGGATGAGGGTTCCTATTCCTCCACATCCTCTCCAACACTTATATTCTGCTGTTTTTTTGATACCTGCCATTCTGATGGGTGTAAGATGCTATCTCATTGTGGTTTTGATTTGCATTTCCCTAATAGCTAGCGATGTCGAGCATTTTTTCATGTGTTTTTTAGCCATTTGTATTTTTTCCTTAGAGAAGTGTCTTTTCAGGTCACTTGCCCATTTTTTAAATGGGTTGTTTGTCTTTTTATTTTCAAGGTGTAGGATTTCTTTATATATGCAGGATATTAGGCTCCTATCAGATATACGGTTGCCAGATATTTTCTCCCATTGGGTAGGCTGCCTTTTTATTTTCTTAACAACAACCTTTGAGGTGCAGAAGTTTTTAATTTTGATGAAATCCCATTTATGTAATTTTTCTCTTGCTGCTCGTGCTTTGGCTGTGAAGTTCATGAAACCATTTCCTATTACAAGGTCCTGTAGATGCTTCCCTACATTATCTTCAAGGGTCTTTATGGTTTTGGCTCTTATATTTAGATCTTTGTCCATCTGGAGTTGATTTTTGTATAAGGTCTGCGATGGTATTCTTCTCTCATTCTTTTGGATATGGATATCCAGTTCTCTAAGCACCACTTGTTAAAGAGGCCATTCTCTCGCAACAGAGTGGGCTTGGTGACCTTGTTGAATATCAGATGATGGTATATGCGAGGATCTATATCAGAACTCTCAATTTGGTTCCATTTGTCAGTAGGTCAATCCTTGTGCCAATACCATGTGGTTTTGATCACGGTAGCTTTGAAGTATATTTTAAAGTCAGGTAATGTGATACCTCCAACTTCATTTTCTTTTTCAATATCTCTTTGGCAATTTGGGGTCTCTTACATCTCCAAATATATTTTGTGGTTAGTTTTTCCAGTTCCTTAAAAAATATAGTGTTGATTTTTATCAGGATTGCATTGAATCTGTAGATTAGTTTGGGTAAGATAGACATCTTGATGATGTTTAGTCTTCCTATCCATGAACAGGGAACATTTTTCCATTTATTTAAGTCTTCTTTGATTTCCTTTAACAGTGTTGTGTAGTTTTCTGTATATAAGTCCTTTACATCTTTAGTTAAATTTATTCCTAGGTATTTGATTCTTTTAGATACTATTGTAAATGGTATTTTTTTCTTGATTTCCTCCTCAGATTGCTCGTTATTGGTGTACAGAAATGCTACTGATTTTTGAGCATTGATCTTGTAGCCTGCAACATTACTGAAGTCATTTATAAGTTCTAGAAGCTTTGTTGTAGATTCCTCAGGGATTTCTATGTATAGGATCATGTCATCTGCAAATAATGAAATTTTCACTTCTTCCTTTCCAATCTGGATGCGTTTTATGTCTTTTTCTGCCCTCAGTGCTTGGGCAAGTACTTCTAAAACAATGTTAAATAGAAGTGGTGATAGAGGGCATCCTTGTCTTGTTCCCAATCTCAGAGGGAAGGCTTTTAGGATTTCACCATTGAAAATGATGTTGGCTTTGGGTTTTTCATATATACCCTTTATCATATTCAGAAACTTTCCTTCTATTGCTATCTTTTGTAGTATTTTTATCAGGAAAGAGTGCTGAATTTTGTCGAATGCTTTTTCTGCGTCTATAGAGATGATTATGTGATTTTTTTCTTTCAATCTGTTTATGTTGTGTATTACATTGATTAATTTTCTTATATTGAACCATCCTTGCATACACGGGATGAAACCCACTTGGTCATGGTGTATAATCCTTTTGATATGTTGTTGAATGCGATTAGCAAGTATTTTGTTGAGGATTTTAGCATCTGGGTTCATTAGAGAAATTGGTCTGTAATTTTCCTTTCTTGTGGTATCTTTGTTTGGTTTTGGTATTAGGGTAATGTTAGCATCGTAGAATGAGTTAGGCAATATTCTTTCTACTTCTAATTTTTGGAAGAGCTTAAGCAGAATTGGTGCTAGCTCTTTCCGGAATGTTTGGTAGAATTCACCTGTGAAGCCATCTATTCCTGGGTTCTTCTTAGTTGGGAGGTTTTTGATGACTGAGTCTGTCCCTTTACTTGTAATTGGACTGTTGAGTTCATCAGTTTCTTCTTTCATCAATGTAGGCTGTTTCTGAGTTTCTAGAAACTTGTCCATTTCCTATAAATTATCATTCTTGTTGGCATATAGTTTTTCAAAGTATTCTCTTATGATACTCTTTATTTCTGTGGGGTCAGTAGTAATATCCCCTTGCTCATTCCTTATTTTGTGTTTTTGAATCTGTTCTTTCTTTTTCCTTGTTAGTCTGGCTAAGGGTTTGTCAATTTTATTGATATTCTCAAAAAACCAGCTTTTAGTTTGTTTATTTTTTCTAGTGCTTTCTTATTCTCTATTTCATTTAGTTCTACTCAAATGTTTCTTATTTCCTTCTTTTACTTCCTTTTGGTTTAGTTTGTTGTTGTTTTTCCAATTCCTCCAAGTGAGCAGTTAGGTCTTCAATTTTAGCTCTTTCTTCTTTTTTAATATATGGATTTATGGCTATGAACTTCCCTCTCAGGACTGCTTTCACTGCATCCCATAGGATTTGTTATGTTGTGTTGTCATTTTCATTATTTTCAAGGTAGTTGCTGATTTCTTTTGAGATTTCCTCCTTGACCCACTGTTTGTCTAAGATTGTGTTGTTTAACTTCCATATCCTGTTGCCTAACCTGTTTCTCTGGCCATTAGTGATTTCCAATTTCATTCCATTGTGGTCAGAGAAATTACTTTGTATAATCTCAATCTTTCTGAATTCATTGAGAGTTGTTCTGTGGCCTAGCATGTGGTCTATCTTGGAGTATGTTCCATGTGCACTTGAGAAGAATGTAAATCCTGCTGTATTTGGGTGTAGAGTTCTGTATATGTCTATTAAGTCCAGGTCCTCTAATGTATTGTCGAGAGCCTTTGTTTCTTTAGTGATTCTCTGTCTAGATGTTTTGTCTAATGATGATAATGGTGTGTTAAAGTCCCCTGCTATAATTGTAGAGGCATTCATTTCTCCACTTAGTTTTTCCAAGGTTTGCTTCATGTATTTTGAGGCACCCCAGTTAGGTGCATATATGTTAATGATTGTTCTCTCTTCTTGAGAGATTACTACTTTTACTAATATATAGTGTCCATCTTTGTCTCTTACGATAGTTTTGCATTTAAAGTCTATTTTGTCTGATATTAGAATAGCTACTCCTGCCCATTTTTGGGTATTGTTAGCTTGTAAAATAGTTTTCCAGCCATTCACTTTAAGCCTCCTTGAATCCCTGGCTCGAAGGTGGGTTTCTTGTAGACAGCACATAGATGGATGATATTTCCTTATCCATTCTGCTAATCTGTGTCTCCTGATAGGTGAATTTTGTCCATTAACATTCCG
>JAQZBX010110055.1:0-10400 GCA_029593785.1 Cabassous unicinctus
ACAAAAGGTACAGATAATGTGCACTTTTTAAATGTCTCACAGACAATAAAAGCTCAATAAGCAAATTGTTTTTTGTCTGTGCCTTAGCTAACTCAACCTCAAATACTTCCTAGGAGAGCTTTGAAGATAGAATTAAGTGAGCTCTATGCATTCCGAATACAGTAGGCCTTCAATAATAATTGATTTCCTTTGTCTATTACATTTGTTTAACTGATAATGAGCCTCAGGCACAGAGAAATCAATATCTTATTCACTATAAATTAGCACATGTGGAATTAGCCTAAGTTCACTATACCTCTTTGTGTATTTTATGGTCACTCTTTGCTTTTCAAATTACATATGGAGCTACCTATTCCGGATAGAGCAAAACAAGTTTTCTGATGAGAGAAACACTCCATCTCCAAATTAGCCACCTAAGATTAAAGCTGTTCCAAATTGAATCAATCTAATAACATTAGTATGACTCACTTTGTCTGAAGTCCTTGAGTTTATATTTTGGGTGAATAAGCAGCTTTTTGACGCCATTTTCTACTAATTGTTCATTGAATTATTTAAAATTTAAGGACCAAAGGTTCTCACATATCCACCCAACTATACTATGAGATCATGTCACCAATCAATATGCCCTGCATCAAAACCAGATCACTCTGTGTGAAATGAGAATCTCTTCAATATAAGCTAAAATTCAGGAGAAGGAAATTCACACAGAGCACTTCATAGCATGCAGTCTTCATTGTCCTTATTGCTCATCAATCTCTTTAACATGAAACCTATGAAAATATCAAGGGATCTGCTTTTTAGAAAGTGTTGGAAAAAGAAAACAGCTTCACCTTCTCTTATGAAGTATTTTCTATTTATATTTGCCTTGATTAATCCCAACCTCTTCCTTTCCTATTAATTAGTTCCAATGAAAGCAGAATAAGCCAACTCATGCCTCATCTATGAAAACTGCCTCAGCTTCTACTGTTAGAAGAGAGAAGGATTAGTCACTATCCTTTATAAGCAGAACCTTACATCATAAAAGCTTAGAAATTCCTTTTTTTTTTTCTATAATTGCTTCCTATTGTCCAAGTTCATGGGGGCCAAAACCAAGGTCATTTCACTTGATTTTTCTTATTTATAGATTAATTCAGATCTGTATTTAAATACAGCAAATCAATTAATATGGAGAATTATGTTGCATTTGTCTTTTTCTCAGAATTAGGCCAAAGAGGATGGGACTGATTATTCCAAAATATAATTTGAAAGATATAAAAGATGTTAGATAATATTTGTTAAAATCTCCTCAATTTGTAATTGAGAGACCTAAGAATAAATAGATGATGGAACCACTCACAAGTAGACAGCAAAAAAAATAGCAGAACTCATATCAGCGACAGTCTCCTATTTATAGTCTAATAAGTTTCCACAGGAAATTATTAGTGAGTGTGACCAAATGATGCTATTGAAAAGGCACTTTCTTCTGTTTTTGGAGGAAGTAATAAAGTGATATATGAACATATTAATTCAGCCAATGGATGTACTGAAGCAGCAAGTTCAATTTTATAGCCAGTGAAATAAAATGGTTACAAGACTCAGGAGAGTATAGGTGCCAGATCCACCACTGATTAGGAGGTTGATGTGGGCAAATCACTTAAGATTCTAGCTTGTTTCCAAATCTATAAAGTTGGACTTTTCTAAGGGATACTCTAAAAATTAAATAAAATGGTATATACCAAGTGTTTACATAGTACATGCTTCTTGGAAGGGGCTCAATAAATTTTAGTACCTCCTATTATTCTATTCAAAACAACATATATGCAAACCCAGATAAGTGTACTGTGATAGACAGAATTGTGTAACCGGTTTGGACCTGTTTGTGACCTTGGCCCACATTTTGGTGGGTTTAGACTCGTTTTAAACAAGTTTTCTTTAATATGTTATTTCAATTGACCTGTGGCTTAACGGAATCAGGTTGGCTATTACTTTGGATTAGAGGAGTCCTTTATAAACAGAATGAAAATACAACAAAGAATACACAAGAAATAACCAGAAGTGGGAAGTCCACAGAATGTGTAAAGGAAAGAAGATGCTGCCATGTGCATTTTGAGGTAACTCAAAAGCCAAGGAACCTTAGAGATTGCCAGCAAGTGAGAATATACCAATCCCAGGAGGAAGCAAGCCTTCTAGCTTCTAGCCTCTGAAAAAGTCCTGTTAAGCCAACTCATTTTATCGTAGCTGTCTAAGCAGTCAGGAAAATAAAACAGGTACTTTTAAAGTAATTTAGACTCTTAATTTACTATACTATCTAAAAGAATCAAATACCTAGGGATAAATTTAATTAAGATGTAAATTACTTATACACAGAAAACTACACCACACTGTTAAAGAAATCACAGAAGACTTAAACAAATGGAAGAATATTCACCATGCATAGATAGGAAGACTAAACACCATTAGATCTCTATCCTACCCAAACTAATCTACAGATTTAATGCAATAAATAATAAAAATCAATACAGCATTTTTTACTGAATTGGAAAAACTAACTGTGAAATTTATTTGGAAGGGCAAGAAGCCCTGAATAGCCAAACACATATTAAAAAAGAAAAATGAAATTGGAGGAATCACACTCCCAGACGTTAAAACATATTACAAAGCTACAGTGGTCAAAGCTGCCTGGTATTGGCACAAGGATTGCATATCTACAAATGGAACCGAATTGAGAGTTCTGGTATAGATCCTCCCATATACAGTCATCTGATATTCGACAAGACCACCAAGCCCACTCAACTGGGAGAGAATGGCTTTTTCAACAAATGTTGCTTGGACAATTGAATATCCACCACTAAAAGAATGAGAGAGGAACACTGTCTCACATCTTATACAAAAATCAACACAAGATGGATCAAAGATCTAAATATAAGATACAAGATCATAAAGACCTTGAAAGATAATGTAGGGAAACATCTACAGGACCTTGTAATAGGAAATGCTTTCATGAACTTCAGGCCCAAAGCACGAGCAGTGAAAGATAAAATAGATAAATGGTACCACCTCAAAATTAAAAACTTTTGCACTGCAAAGGAGGTTAGCAAGAAAAATGGCAGCCTATCCAAAGGGAGAAAATATTTGTTAACCATATATTTGAAAAGAGACTAATATCCAGCATCTATAAAGAATCTTACACTTGAAAATAAAAAATAGACAACACATTTAAAAAATGGGCAAGCAACCTAAAAATACACTTCTCCAAGGAATAAATACAAATAGCTAATAAGCACAAAAAAGATGCTAAAAATCACTAACCATTAGGGGAATGCAAATCAAAACTCCATTGAGATACCATCTTACACCGATTAGACTGGCAGTCATTAAAAAAACTGAGGACTACAAGTGTTGGAGAGGATGTGGAGAATGGGAACCCTCATCTACTCTTGGTGGGAATTTAAAATTGTCCAGACATTTTGGAGGACAGTCAAAGAACTAACTACAGATCTGCCATATGACCCAACAATTCCACTGCTGGGTATATACCCAGAAGAACTGAAAGAAAGGACATGAACACATATATGCACACCAATATTCGTAGGGGCTTTATTCACTATTGTCAAAAGTTGGAATCAACCCAAATGCTCATCAACAGATGAATGGATAAACAAAATGTAGTATATACATGCAATGGAATGTTACTCAGCTGTAAGAAGGAATACAGTACTAACACACAGGATAACATGGATGATTTTTGAGGACCTTATGTTGAGTGAAGCAAGCCAGGCATTGAAGGATGAAAAGTACGTGACCTCACTGATGAATTAAGAAAACTGAGCAGACTGAGAGAGCTATTGCCTGGAAGATAGGTTTAAAAGAAATAGAAAGGGAGAAGGTTGTGAGCCAACACCCATACAGATGTAATCTATGTTAAAGTTAAAGTGTATAGTTGTGTATGGAAGGGATATTACAGGAGGGTAGTGATATTATTGGGTTGGGTAGTGCAGGTTTGACAGGTGCGTAGAATGGGGAGGTGGGTTGGAAGGTCCATGGAACTGGAGGGAGGATTGGGAGAGGGACAAGGTGAAAACTGGGGATTAGGGGGTATGTGGATGAAAGTACAAAGTTGGTAATGCTCTTATGCAATATGACAAGGAAGGGTTACTGGTTTAAAGTGATAGATTATGGGCATTTGGGTCAGGGCACAGCTGGGAAAGGCTTCTAGCTAGTGTGTGAGTGATCCTTTTCTCATAATTTGTGGTCTCAGTGGGTGGAGACCCACATAATGAGTAGGAAGGAGTTGTACTCCAATCCTGGGTAGAACCGATATGTTCTCAGACAGAGGGGTGAGAGTCTCTTGAGAGCATGGGTGGTTCCTAATAGGGAAGGACAAAACAGTGTGTTAAGACCTCAGTGTGGTTGCAACTAACTATGAAACTTGTCATCCAAGGAATGAAGCTGGGTGGTCATCATGGGCCCCAAGGGGAGGGGGAGGGAGGAATAGAATACATGGAACAGGGGGTATTTAGTGAGCAATGGAAGTGTTCTGCATGATATTGCAATGATGGCCACAGTCCATGTTAAATATCATCTAAATATATAAAAATGTACAGTCTAAAACAAAAAAATAACATAAACTTTTGACCGAGGTTAGTAGCTTTGTTTTACTATTTGTATGCCAGTTGTAACAAAGGTACCATCTACATATAAAAAGGTATACAGGAAGGGGGTAAAGAGGAGAATGTTGGGTATATGAGAGTCCCTTGTATTCTGTATGTGACTTTCCTGTGACCTAAAACTTCTTTGAAAACAAAATGAAAGAAAGTAAGACTGTGGGGAATAAATGGAAGAAAATGTCACTGTACATACAGGACAACAGATATTACAGTGATGAAAGGCAAAATATTTTAAAAAATTAAATATTTTTCATTATTTTTTAATATCCCAAATTTTAAATTTATTTTATTTTTAGTTTACCCTAAATTTTTATGTATTTTATTTCTTAAATTTGAACCTATCATTATTATTTCATTTTACTATTAATTGTATTTGGCTATTTTATTGACTTCATTTTTGAAGAGGCTTTAGATCACAGAAGTGTTACAACTGGGGCAGGGGAGAATCATTGGTTTGGGGTTTCAGTGATGGATACATTGGAGAAAATTCACCTGGACATACATATAAGGTTTATAAATATCTTCAAATGTTCATGGGGCACAGTCACAGTGGGTGGATAGTCACACAATAATTGAGAGAATATTGAATTACCATCCTGGTGAGCTCTGTCACATTCTCTAAGGGAGCAATAACTGTTCCCCACGTGCAGGGGCAATGACTGGCCAAGGAGGATGGACCATTGATGGGCCGCTGATATTGAGGACTATGCTTGTGAACCTTTGCTCTTGAAATTGAAAATTAGCTTAGTGTTGTGGGGTGCCTAAGAGTTGCCTCCTGAGAGCCTCCTTGTTGCTCACATGTGGCCTTCTCTAAGCCAAACTCAGTATATAAATGCATTACATTCCCCCCAGCATGGGACATAAGTGTCAGGGATAAGCCTCCCTTCCCAATACCGAGGGATTACTACCAAGTGCCAACTACTAATGCAAATGGAAAAAGACCTCAAATAAAAAGGGGAAAAGGTAAAGCAAGTTAGTTTATATGGCTAAGAGATTTCAAAGTGAGTTGGGGAGTCATCCCAGAGATAACTCTTATGCACATGTCAGCAAGATCTCATACATTGCCAAAGTGGATACTATCCCAAATAGTGGGGCTCCTGAGGGCTCTGGAGACACCCAGGTCCTATAGTCAAGGCAGATAACTACAGAGTTTGGTGCCTTGCCATTGGCCCTACCTTGGAGTTTGTGCTCCAGAGAGTGAGTCAAACTCAGTTATGGCTTCTCTACACATGGCTCATCTTTCCCTTCTATTTGAACCTACACTTTTTTGCTGCTGTTGGTAGGTGTACATCCAAGAGACTTAAATCTTTGGGCTATCCATGTGCCAGCTGGGCCCTGAGCCTCAGCAGAGTTGCAAAGCCTACTCTCCAGTTCATTGTGCTCACCCATGACAACTAACAAGGAGGTGAGGATTGACAACCACCATACCAAGGAAATGAGAGAGCCTACAACTGCAAGCAAGAGGGTTCTGTCCATCAGCTGTATGGGAATGAAGCCCCCTCTCAATTAGAGTTGGAGTCAACATCACCATCCCAGAATCCTCAGGATTGTGGAATGAACTATGGACTAGATTGGACTTGCTGGTATTCTACTATAGACCTATTGTGATTCTAGTAATGGAAGAAATTACAACATTCATGTGGAGACAGTGGCCACTGGAGCTTCTGGGGGCAGGAAGAAGGAAAAACAGGTGTAATATGGGGGCTTTTTGGGGACTTGGGAATCGTCCCGAATGACATTGCAATGACAGACACAGCCCATTATATATCTTCCCATAACCTGCAGAATTGTGTTGGAGAGAGTGTACAATACAATGTGAACTATGGTCCATTTTCAGTGGCAATGCCCCAGGATGCATTTATCAATTGCAATGAATGTTCCACTCTAATGAAGGTTATTGTTTATGTGGGAGGGTGTGGGAGGTGTGGGTAGTGTGGCATAAGGGAATTCCTATATTTTTTGTGTAACATTTATGTAATCTAAGTATCTTTAAAAAAATAAAAATCTGTATTAAAAAAAGTTAGACTTTATTTTGAAATATTGCTTTTTTTTTAATATGAGATCACTTATGCTGGGAAAAGATAATTGAATATCATTTAACAATATTTTACTGAATAAATATTTGTGACTTCTCTCTTTGTCCCTATATAAATAAACATAAATATATATGTATGCATATATATACACATATAAGTATATATAATGAAAATGTAATTAAATATAAAATTAACATATAAGATCTATTGTTTCTGATTTTGAGAAGGAGTATATTATGAGCAGATACAGATACAGAGGTCTTTTTAAAATTGGTTTTTGATATCTTCTAATAATTCCCCCCTACAGTATGGTGTTCCTTGCCTGGTAGAAATACAACCAAGTAAAATGTCATACTCAGTCTGTTAGCTTGCCCAAAACCTCTATAAGGAACAAAAACTCTTTTCTAGAAAATGTCCAATCCTTTTTGACTGATCTCACTTTAAATATGTGAATATATTATAAACAAACAGTAAGTTTGACCCTCAGCAATATCACTATATATCCCTATACTCTGTAGACTTTTTCTCTCCAAACTAGTAATCCATGCCTCCTACACTCTTCACAAACTCCAACAAATTTCCACTCTTCTTACACTCAGCAGGAAAAACTTTATTACTTGATTGAAAAAATGCTATGAATCAGTACTCTAATTCTCCTGATACCAAATTTCAGCACATACCCATTGTCTTGGTTTCTGTGACAACAGATGCCATGACTGTGCTCCTGCCTAAACTCACCCCTTACATATGTATGGAGCTCAATGCCTCTGACCATCTCCTGTCACCACCTTCCTTTCTACTGGGTAATTTTCACCAACACAAAAACATACATTCTTTAGAGGAATAAATATAGTTATTGAGGATCAGGATCATGCTCTTCAAACTAACATAAAAACTGGAGGTTCAGCCAGAGATTGGGTGTCTCTTTCTACCATAGACATGAAAGTTTCTCATTATTAAGTTTGAAGTATTGGTGGATATTGTGGATAAGGGATTTTCTGTGCTGCTACCAATGAGAGAAGCCAGGCTTTACTCAGGGTAACCATAAAAGACAGTGATGGAGGGAAATTGTCCAGTGAAAGGAAATTTTGTCCACTGAAACAGTGAGTTAAGGTTCTACACCATTCATAGAAAGAGAAATGGATAGACTGGTGATCAAGGATTTGGGAAGAACAAGATTAGAATGGCAGATTTTGGATTGGGCTACAGATTGTAAATTGCTCTAATGGCTTGCTTCAGAGTGGCATCACTTCAGAGAAGTACTCCAGTAATCTGGTGGAGACATTGACTCTTCCTGGGTTATATAAGTATCACCCACCCTGGTGCTTACTTCATGGACCCCTTTGCAAAGTGTCTGTGGTGGCTTGGATAGAGACATGCACAGAATCAGCAACATTCACCGGGCCTCAGTATCTACTTGTTAATTTGCAACTAGGCAGGAGAAGCCGAAGGTGCCCCACTGATGCCAAAATTAAGGATAGTTCACTGAGCGAATGAACCAGTCACCTGGGGACAAGCTGATTATATTGGACTTTTCTATTCTACGAGGGGAGGCAATTTATTCTCCAACAGATGGACACACAATTTAGGCATGAACAGCCAATCCTTATTACTGAGAGATTCCATATTTGTGAATTCTTTCACTCATTAAAATGTACTTGTAACCCAAATCATGCTTGCAGTGATTTTGCTATCATTTGCATATATGTTTAAAGTGGCAAAAAATTTTGACTCAATGAGCTATTTCCAGCTGAGGATAAAGAAGCTACCTTCTGCTTTGTTGCTTCAGCTTTTATACTATAATCAAATTTCCCTTTTACAGTATTTTCAGTATCATATTTTCACATTTTCGTGCTTTGTTTCAGTGATTTATCTGTTTAAAATGATCTTCAAGTACAGTGCAGAGGTTGTGTCTAGTGTTGTTAAGCACAAGAAGGCTGTATTTTGCCTTATGGAGAAAATGCATTTATTAATTTAATCATGAGATATAGTGCTATTGGCCATAAGTTCAATGTTAATCAATCAATAATGTATGTTTAATGCATTTTTTTAAAAAAGGAACACATGTTAAAACAGGTTATGTATTGATTGAGGATGATGTTGTAGCCTAAGGCTTTCAAGCAACTAAGCATATATTTCCTCTAGGAGCAATGGTTTAGTACTTGTTACTTCAGTGTTTGTGGCTCTAAAGAAAATAACTATCATGAATAACTAGATTTGCTTGTTTTTGCCTTCCAGATAATATGGGAAAAACATTCTAAAAAGTATTTTATGCATTTGCAGTTTATGAATTAAAACAGTGGTTCCTATGTCTCCTTCAGGCTTAAGTACATTACCAAAGAGTAGATAGGAGAGTGGCCAATTTCAATACTACACATAATAGCCCTCTTAAATATGTTTTGCTTTCTGTCCACATAACCTTAATTTAAGGTTCATTGTGTAATGAAATTCCCTGGATTAAAAAAAATTTTTTTTCTATTTCCACATATACAATCCAACATTTCCTCTCTTAATCATATTCAGATATATATATCAGTGCTGTTACTTGTGTTCACAATGATATGCTACCATATCCGCAATCAATTACCAAAACATTTCCATCATTCAAAATAATAACCCAGTACATTTTAAGCCTTAGCTTCCCATTCCCTATCCTCTGGTAACCTATATTCTATATTCTGACTCTATAATTATGCTTATTATAATTGTTTAATTGTTTCAAATCGGTGAGATCAAACAATATTTGTCCTTTTGTGTCTGTCTTATTTCAATCAACATGATATCTTCAAGGTTCATCCATGTTGTCACATTTATCAGGACTTCATTCTTTTTTACTGCTGTATAATAGTCCATTGTATGCATATACCACATTTTGTTAATCCATTCATTGGTTGGTGAACACTTGAGTTGCTTCCATCTTTTGGCAATTATGATTAATGCTGCTATGAACATCAGTGTACAAATATGTTTGAGTCCCGGCTTTCACTTCTTTAGGGATTATACATAGCAGTGGGTTTGCCTAGTCATATGGTATTTTTATGCTTAGTTTTCTTAATAACCACAAAACTGTCTTCCACAGTGGCTGCACCATTTTGCATTGCCCCCAGAAATGAATCAGTGTTCCTATTTCTCTAAAGCTCGCTAATACTTATTTTCCTGTTTAATAGAAGCCAATCTAATGGATGTGAAATGGTATCTTATTGTGGTTTTGATTTGCATTTCCATGATGGCTAATAATGTTAAGCATTTTTCATGTGCATTCTGGCCATTTTTATATATTTCTTGTAGGGATGCCTTCTCAAGTCTATTGACCATTTTTAAATGAGTGTTTGGTTTTTGTTAAGTTGAAGAATTACTTTATATATTTGGATATTAAATCTTTATTGGATATGTAGTTTCCAAATATTTTCTCCCATTGTTTAGATTGTCATTTTAATTTCATAATGAATTCATCAAAGTTTATAACTTTGATAAGATCCCATTCATGTATTGTTTTTTCATTTGCTTATTTCATTGCTCATGCCTTGGGTGTAAACAAGAAGAAATCATTGCTATCACAAGGTCCTGAAATGCTTCCTTATATTGCATTCTAGGAGTTTGCTAGTGCTAGCTCTTATATTTAGGTCTTTTAACCATTTTTTCTTTATTTTTAAAGAAGTTTGAGGTCACTTATAAGTTACCTAAAAATATAGGGGATTCCCAAATAGCCACACCTTCT
>JAQZBX010110056.1:0-10408 GCA_029593785.1 Cabassous unicinctus
TGGGGCCAGCCGTGTGGCCTTGACAAGTTTCCTATCTGTAAAATGGGGGTAGTAGATCTGGCCTCTAAGTGATGGGAAGAACAACGAGCTCCTTTACTTCAAGTGCTCAGAAAGGGGCTGGCCTGCGGGAAGTACCGCCCAGCTCCTGGGCCTGGCTCCTCAACGCCCCACTAACCCAGCCCTGAACCCCCTGGCCAGGCCCCTCGGGCAAGATCTGCCCCTTCCTGATCTCGGGGCATGGGTGTGAAGGTGGTTGGGGGCAGAGCAGGAGAGCAGCAGTGGACCTGAGGTAGGCCCGGGAGCTCCCCAGCGCTGAAGCGGCCCTGGAGCGCCAGCTCCTGGCACGGCCCTGCTGCTCCGGGCAGTTCGTGGTCCAGCCCTTGGTGCGCCCCCCACAAAGGGCCCTGCCTGCCAGGAGCTGACAGTCTCCTTGGGGAGAATAAACAAGAGGCAGGAAAGCATGGATGACAGCTCGGGATGGAGCACAGAAAGGCAGTGGTAACACTTTGGAGTGACCTGCAGTTTTACCGTATATTAGTGAATGTTACGTAGGAAAAAGGTTCTGCGATCAAATATGTTTGACAAACAGGTTTCCTCTCTGCAGGACTTCTCAGAGCCTTTGGCCTAGGAGTATGCATGGTGGATCTGTAAGAGGGCATGGGAGTGAATGTAGTGCTTCTGCTTCTCCAAAGGGCTTCACCACAGAACCTCCGGCTGGCATAACTTTGGGAACCCATTGTCCCCTTCCCACTTAGACCCCTGCCACTTGGGTATCCTGGGAAGGCACTGCCCCCTCTGCGTGGGGAGTGGGGCCCTCACCTGCACCCACCTTGCCTCCTAGGCCTGCCTGGCACTTCTTCCTTGCTGCAACCGAGGTACGAGACTGGCATCTGGCAGGGGAACAGCAGAAGCGGGAGGCCCAGGGCTCCCACCCGCGTGGGTGTGGCCGGGTGGGTCTTGGAGGGGCCCTGCGCTGAGGACCCTGCCCCGTAGGCCACATGGTGGGCTTCAAGGAAGACCACTACATGCTGCGGGAGAACCTGATGGCCTCCGACCACCTGGACACGCCCCTGCTGCGCAGCGGGAACCTCAAGGGGCGTGACACGGTCCGCTGGAAGATCACCAACAACGTGCAGCGGGCTGGCTCTGCCACCCACACCGCCAGCACCAACTCCACAGAGCTGGGTGAGGGGCGGGCGCTGCGGCTCCTGCTGTGTCCTTGGGGTCCTGGGGCACGTTCACCACTGTTCCCGGGCACAGGATCACACTGATCCCATTTTCTCTGGGCACGGAGCACACATGGGGCTCGGCCATCATCTGCTTCTGCCTATGAGCCAGGCCTGCTGTCCCCACCTGTCCCCCAGTCCTAGCATGGCTTGAGGAGGGGCCTGTGTGGTGCCGGCTGTGTGGGGGGCTGACATCACCCCCCCCCCGCCTGCCCCCAGTTCCCTACGGGCTGTCCTTGCGCCTCGCCCGCCTGTGCACCGAGAACCTGCTGAAGCCTGACACCCGAGAATGCCAGCAGCTGCGCCAGGAGGTGGAGGACAACGTAAGGCTGGAGAAGCTGGGTCCGGGGCAGCGGGCGTCTCTGTGCGTGTGTGCGCAGGCAGGCGGGAAGGCAAAGGGAAAGCAGCAGTGGGACCCAGACTTTTCTGGTTAGGAAGGAGGAGTCTCCTGGGACTTGGGGGTCACCCTGGCATCTGTGATCCTTGAGGATGTTGTAGAGGGGGTGGCACGTTGGAGGCCTGGGTCTCAGGTCTCAGAGCGTGGCTCGTGGACGTACTCCCAGCCCACCCTGAGAGGTCCTTTCAGCCTGGATGGCTTGGGGTAGAGCCCACCTGGGTCCCCATGGACCCCACCTCATGGCTCTCCCGTGCCCTGGCAGCTGAACGAGGTGTACAGACAGATCCCGGGCGTGCACAAGCTCCAGCAGACTAAGTTCCGGTGAGTTTGGGTTGGGGGTGCTGCCTGGCTGTGCTGAGCCTGGCCAGCCCCAAGCCCGGCAGCCAGGTTCCCGGGGGGTGGGGGGCCAGGAGCTGCCTGGATAGCCAACGCCTGGAGCCTGAGCCCTGAGGCACTCTGTGCCTCCCCCACAGCCCTCACCGTGCCCAGGCACCACGGCTCACTGTCCCCTCTTTCCCCCACAGGCAGCAGCCCAACGCCGGGAAAAAGTGAGTGGAAGCCCCAGCCCCCTGCCCCCTCCGGCCCCGTCTCCGTCCCCTAGGAGGGGAGGGCTGTATGTGTCTGCCAGGGGTCAGGGCCCTCATTGGTTCCTTTATTCGGTCATTCATTCAGCGAACACCAGCGTGAGGCACAGACTGCGAGGCAGCCGCTGTGCTAGAGCTGAAAAACCTCAGGGAACCCAACAGACACGTGCCATGACAGCCCCCCACCCGGTCCCTCCTCCAGGGTCAGAGACCCCGAGAGTGGAGCTTGGGGCACCTCTGGGTGCCAGGCAGGTTACCAAGAAGATGGCCCTGCGGGTCACCCCCTCTTTCCCCAGCCCTAGCCCCAAGCCCCAGCCCTTTGGGGGAAGCAGAGGAGGGGGTATCACGCGTCACTGCAGAGGACAGGACAGTGGGGGGATAGGCTGTGGCTCTCTCACCCGAGCCCATCGCCACCAGTGTCGGCCAATGCTAGTTACCAAGCCCAGCACTTCCAAGCACCCGACAGGCTGGGCGTTGTACTAAGGGCTCTGCGGGCAGCCGTGATGTCGCTACCATAGCTACCCCTGTTTTACAGCTGAGGAAACTGAGGCTCAGAGAGGTTAAGTAACTTGCCCCAGATTATTCAGCTCTCAAGAAATAGAGCCGGGATTTGAACCCAGCACCCGCACCCTGCCACATCTCCCTGTCAGGAGCCTTCTAGTCTCCCATCCCCAGCCCATCTGAGCAAGCTGGGCGGAGGTAGCCCACTTCACAGATGGGGACACAGAGGCTCAGGGAGGCGCCGGGGCTGGGCCCAGGCTGGAGGGCAAGGGTGCACTGAAGCCCCTGAGCTGTTTGCTGCCCCCCATCTCACCCCCTCATGGGGCACGCACAGGCAGGAGGGGTGGGGGGGCTGGCCTGACCCCTCCCGGCCTGACCCCCACCCCCAGGCAAGACCACACCATCGTGGACACGGTGCTGACGGCTCCCCGCTCGGCCAAGCAGACCCTGCTGAAGCTGACGGAGAAGCAGGTGGGGCAGGGTGCTTTCCACGAGCTCAAGGTGGCCCCAGGCTACTACACTTTCAAGGCAGACCAGGGTAGGTGGCCCCACCCTCGCACGCCTGCCCCAGGCGGCCCCTGCCCCGCAGCTGACCGGCGCCACCCCCCCAGACGCGCAGGGCATGGTGGAGTTCCAGGAGGATGTGGAGCTGGTGGACGTGCGGCTGCCCCTTTTCATCCGCCCCGAAGACGACGATGAGAAGCAGCTGTTGGTGGAAGCCATCGACGTGCCCACGGGCACCGCCACACTGGGCCGCCGCCTGGTCAACATCACCATCCTCAGGGAACAAGGTCAGCCAGGGCAGGTGGGCCGCAGGGGCATGGGGGGCTCGGGGGGCCTTGCTCCTCCCCCTGATACCCAGTGGAGGTAGAGCCTGGTCACATGACCTGGGGCAAGTCAATTCATCTCTGTGAGCCTCAGTTTTCCCATCTGCAAAATGGGTCTCAGGCATAGGGAGTGGGTGTAGCTCAGTGGCTGAGCACCTGCTTCTCATGCACGATGTCCCGGGTTCAGTCCCTTGTACTGCCTTTAAAAAAAAAAATGAGTCTCAGGCTCTTGGAGGAGTTGGTGCCAGCAAAGCTCTCTGGGCAGTGCCTGGCACATTCTAAATTCTCAATAAGTGGGGGCTTCCAGTATAATCATAAAGCCAGGCCCCCCTGGAGCCAACCACAACCCGCCCCTTTGTCCCTTCTGCCTCATGGTCTTTCTGGACTTGGGGATCCCAGGATGCCAGGACTGCAGAGCAGGGAGAAAATTAGGGGTCATTTTGTCTGAGCCCCTCTTGAACAAATAAAGAAATGGGGGCCCCAAAAGGGGAGGGGATGGACAAGGCACTACACCATTGACCCCCCACATCGCCCTCCCTGCCTGCTTCTCTGGGGACCCCAAGTTTTTTTTCCCAAAGATTTATTTTTTTAACTTATTTCTCTCCCACCTCGTTGTTTGCGCTCACTGTCTGCTCTGTGTCCATTCACTGTGCGCTCTCTGTGTCTGCTCGTCTTCTCTTTAGGAGACACCGGGAACCGACCCTGGAACCTCCCATGTGGAAGAGAGGCGCTTATTCTCTTGAGCCACCTCTGCTCCCTGCTTTGTTGTGTCTACCATTGTGTTTCCTCTTTGTGTCTCCTCATTGCGTCATCCTGTTGCATCAGCTTGCCGTGCCAGCTCGCTGTCTTGCTCGTTTTCTCTAGGAGGGACCGGGAACTGAACCCGGGACCTCCCATGTGGTAGGCGGGCACCCAAATGCTTGAGCCACATCCGCTTCCCACCCTGACTTGTTAATAACAGTCATCCCAGCATCCAGACGCCCTATCGGCCCTGGCACCCCTCCCCCCATCCCCAGGACACACAGGCCTTTGTCCTGCTCTGCCCCCAGCCCTCTTGGCCCCAGGCCTCGCCTTCGGTCCTGCCCCTGCTTGCCTCCTTTCTCTGCCCTGACCCTCCCATGCTATTGGGCACTGTGTTCCAGCCCCCTCAACTTTTTCTGGAAGGATTTTCCATCCCTATCCTCTGCCTTCCCCAGAGGGAGGTGGGGTGAGGGGGACAAGTAGGCTCCTGGAGGCTGGGCTGGGGCAGAGGGCCTGGACCCCCTGACCGGCACCGGGGTCCCTTGCAGCCAGCGGCGTGGTGGCCTTCGAGCAGGCGGATTACACCATCAGCCGCGGGGAGCCAGTGGCCCGCATCTCCGTCATCCGGCACATTCTGGACAACGGCAAGTCCCAGGTCTCCTTCCACACACAGGACAACACGGCGCAGGGCAACCGGGTAAGGCTCTTTCCGGGGCGGGGGGCAGGCCCCGGGAGGGAGCAAGACGTGGGAGCCACTCGAGTCCCTGGAGCTCCTAAGCCGGCCTCCCCAGGAAATGCCACGCGCGCTGCTTCCCTCCTGCAGGGGTTTCTCACTCACGCCGAGGTCTTTAAGGAGCATTCCCAGTGTTCGCTTCCCGGGACTTGGGCTGGGGGAGCCTTTTTCCTTCCTGATGGGCCATAGACAAGTCCAGAACTCCAACAACCCAGGATCCAGCAGGGCATCTAAGCCCTTCAGACAGAGCTGGACTCTCTGCCCCAATTAGGGTCTTTGAGCTTCTTGAGCTGGCATTGCGGCCTCAAGACCCTAACCCAAAGTCCCCGAGGGCCTTCACTATTTGCCAGGCAGGCCCAAGCAGCAGGGGTCCCCGCCGTCATTCGGCCCTTGAGTCTGGGAACAGTCAGGCCCAGCCGACGCGTGTTTGGTTTGGTTTCCAGGATTTTGTTTTCTGTGTTTTTTTAAACAACATTTATTATCAACATTTAGAAACTGGAAAAGTGCATATCAAAAATTCTCCCAATAAGTAATAAATTCTAGCCTTGCTGGGCCTTGCAGACCCATGTGGCAAACCTCACAGGGGAGCAGAGTCCCTGGGGCCCCTCCAGGCCTGCACCGCCTGGTCGCGCCCGATTCTTCTTTACTTCTTTGTGTTGGTAGGAACGCTCTCATACTCCTCCAGCATTCCCGATAAAAATTCCAAAAAAGAATTTTTATGTCCATCGGTTCCATTGACTATGCCGCATTATACAAGAGATTCTGGCTCCGGTGTTAGGCTTTCCTAAAGACCCTTTGATATTAAATATTTTTAAATATTTTTGTTACTTCCCAACTTTTTATTTGAGAAAAGTACAAACCTACAGAAAAGTTGAAAGCCTAATAAAATAAGCTCCCACTTACTCTTTATTTTTAAATGTTGTAAAACTCTCATATTTTATATTTTATTTTTTTAATTGTTAATGTGTTTACTTATTTTTTAACATCTTTACATTTTTAAAATATATTTACTTTTTATCCATTTTAGCCCCCCCCCCATTTTTGTGTCCATAAATTGGGTAATTCTCTGTGTCTGTTTCCTGCCCTCTCCTCTCATCCTTCTCCTCCTGTCTTCACCTGGATTCGATCCTGGGAGCCTCCCATGTGGGAGAGAGGCGTCCTACCACCTGCGCCACCTTAGTTCCTGGTTTTTTGGTGCCTCTCGTCTTGGCTCTCCTTTGTGTCACTCTCCTGTAATGACATCACCTTGCTGTGTGGTTCGGCAGGGCCTGGAGGCTCACCCGTTCGCAGGACCTGATGGTGCACCCATGCACATTCTATATTTCTCTTTATTTTACCAGGAGGTCCTGGGGATCGAACCCAGGTCCCTCCACATGGGAAACGGACACCCAACCCTTTGAGCCACATCCGTCCCCCTGCTATATCTCTTAAGGTTGACCAAAGATACCTAGAGTTGCAGTCATTTTCCATACAGGATGGTCATATAATAAACCAGGCTTAGTTTATCACCAGCAGTCTAAAAACCAGACCTAGGGAGAAAAACTAGGTCTGGGGACACATGCATGGTTTCTAATACAGCGAATGTTTAGCCTACCCTGATTATCACAAAATCAGGACAGCAAGAATATCCGCAATCCCACTTACTCTTTACATAGGTTCACCAACTGTTAACGTTTGCTTTCTCTCTCCATTAATCTATAGGTAGAGAAAGAGAGAGTTGGATTTTTTGGTTTTGTCTGGTTGGTTTTTGTTTTTTGTTTTTTGTGTTTTGTTTTGGTTTTGTACTATTTAGAAGTAAGCTGCATGACACAGTGAAGCCTACATACATCCACCGCTACCTCCTAAGAACAAGGACATTCTTATACACAGCACAATTTCTGAACTTAAGAAACTTCACACTGATTATGCTGGTACCTACTCACTGGTCCATGTTCAGATCGCCCGTCTTCTGATATCCCAGGGTCCCCCCAATCCAGGATCCAACCAAGAATTTGGGAGGTCTTTAGTGCCCTTTAATCTAGAGCAGTTCCCCGGCTTTGTCTTTCGTGGCATTGATGTTTTTGAAGAGTCCACCCAGTTGCCTTGTGGAAGGACTCCCTGTTTCCCTGACCTCGGGGGCTTGGCTTCCTGAGTTCCATAGCATTTGAATCTGCGCGGCGGGCGTGGGCCTGGCTACGAGAGGAACTAGCTTAGCTTGAAGCGCCACCTAGTGGTGTCTAGTGAGGGTTTGTTTCTTTCCCGGCTGCAGACGGGTGAGCCATAGGGCGCATGCACACTGCCCCCGCATACCCACTCGTCCTGGGGAGCTCAGGAAGAAGAAAGCTGGAGCTGATGAAAGCACCCCACCCAGCAGGCAGGGCCTGGGGCCAGGCGGAATCGCAAACTTCAGAGCCACAGGGGAGGGGACAGTTCCGCTTCTGGGTGGGGCCACCAGGGCTGAGTGCCTGCCTGTGGGTGGGACTCTCTGCCATGCGTCCCTGTCTCTATGCATATATTCCTTGTTCAAGTCCTGGCTCCACCACAACGACCTGTGTGAATCTGGGCATGCTCCTTAACCTCTCCAAGCCTCAGTTTCCTTGTCCGTAAAATGGGGGCCGAATCATCCACCTGTCACTGCTGTGAGGATTAAATGAGCTAATATTTATAGAGTGCCTGGCACCCAGGAGGCGCTTTATTAACATGAGCCATTTCGTGTCCGTGTGTGATGGTCCACGTGTGGTCTCTGTGGTACCCATGGGGTTTGGGGTGGAGCGGCCGTGAGCCTGTGCCTCCCCCGGAAGGCTCTCATTTATGCAGCCCTGGCTCTGGCCTGACCCCTTCGCCTTCCCACTCCCAGGACTACATCCCGGTGGAAGGTGAACTGCTATTTTACCCTGGGGAGACCCGGAAGGAGCTGCAGGTGAAGCTCCTGGAGCTGCAGGAAATAGACTCCCTCCTGCGGGGCCGCCAGGCCCGCCACTTCTACATCCAGCTCAGCAACCCCAAGTTCGGGGCCCGCCTGGGCCATCCCCACTCCGCCACAGTCATCATCAGGGACCGAGGTGAGCAAAACCAGGATCAATTTAAGTGGGTAGGGAGGGAGGGACAGGGGCCTCTCAACTAGGACGGCCAGATTTTGCAAATAAAAATACAGGATGCCCAGTTACATGTGGACTTCAGATCCACAATGAATTTTTTTTTTTTAGTGTAAGTATATCCCAAATATTGCATGGGACATACTAATACCTAAAAAAGCGTTGAAAAGCTGAAATTCACATTTACCTAGGTGTCCTGTACATCAGCTGGCAAGTCTGCTCTCGGCCTGCCGGGCTGGGCTCAGGCTGGGGCCTCATGGCCAGCTGCTGGGGCCTTGAATTCTGCCATCAGGCTTTATCCCTTCGACTTCAGCTTCAGGTCCAATTAAAATGCAGGTGCTCGCAGAAGGGGTGAGGCAGCTAGTCCTTATGGCTCCTTTGCCTGCAGTGCGGTGGTGTCAGTGAGCACATCCCCCGCAGGGGGAAAATGGAGGACGGAGGCCATTGGGGCGGGGGCAAGTGAGAGCGAGGCAGGCAAATTCCCTCCTCCTGCATTCCTCCAGAGACCCTCCACCAAGCTTGGCGTGATGCCCACCGGCCCCCAGAGACCCCGGGGCACAGGTGTCAGTTAGTGGGCCCATGAGGGCGCCTTGGTGTGTAGCCAAGTCTCTGGCGCCCCCTGGTGGTGACAGCGGGGTCCTGCCCCGTCTTTGAAGGGTTTTCTGAGCTGGTTGCCCTGCCTCGACTTGACCCCCTACAGATGAAATGGACGGGGGCTTGGTCGGCCAGACCCTGTCATCACTCTCACTGCCCCGTGGGGACCTGGGCGCCCCACAGAACCCCAATGCCAAGGCCGCCGGGTCCCGGAAGATCCACTTTAACTGGCTGCCCCCTCCTGGCAAGCCAATGGGGTACAAGGTGAGTCGGGAGCTGGGGCGGTGGGCAGCCTGAGGCCAGGGGGCCCCCAAGGGAGAGGGGAGGGCATGCCTGGCGCCTGTGGGTCCGAGCACACGTGGACAGATGGAGCCCCCGTCTGCGCCCAGGGAAGAGGGAAGATCCGTCCCCGAGTTTCTCAGCCATTTTCCCTCTTTCCTGGAACCCCTGCCCCACCCGCTCGGAGCCTGGGTGTCCCCCTGGGCAGTGGGGATAAGGGTGCCCCCCCCCGACCATCCCTAGGTGAAGTACTGGATCCAGGGAGACTCTGAGTCAGAAGCCTGGCTCCTTGACAGCCAAGTGCCCTCGGTGGAGCTCACCAACCTGTACCCGTGCTGCGACTACGAGATGAAGGTGTGCGCCTACGGGCCGCAGGGCGAGGGGCCCTACAGCCCCCTGGTGTCCTGCCGCACCCAAGAGGAAGGTGAGCCTCGCTGCACCGGGCCCTTCCCTCCAGAACCCAGCACCTCCGTCGGCCACCGACAGCTCTCCCCGTCCCCTCCCTTCAGTGCCCAGCGAGCCGGGCCGCCTGGCCTTCAACGTTGTCTCGTCCACGGTGACCCAGCTGAGCTGGGCCGAGCCAGCGGAGACCAACGGCGAGATCACGGCCTACGAGGTCTGCTACGGCCTGGTCAACGAGGACAACCGTAAGGCCCGGGCCCCTCCTTCCTGCCCCCAGAGACAGCAGCCATGGGATGGTAGGGGGTGAAGGGCCGGAGGGAGGTCTGGGGCTCCATTTGGGGCCCCCCACCCCGGGTCTGCTTGTCAGCGGAGAAGCCAGATACTTCTGGGTGCCGGAGGCTGGGCCGGGCCACGTTCTCAGGCCGCGGTGGGGCAGGGTGGAAGGCCCGAGATTCCACGTGTGCCCTGGGCTTCCTGTGTAGGGAACACTCTCTCAGGGCCAGCCTGGGGTTGCCAGATTTTGCCAGTAAAAATACAGGATGCCCTGAATTTCAGATAGACAACCAATGATTTTTTAATACGGCTCATGCAATCTTTTAGCTGGTGACCCTCGGCCAGGACACCCAACACAGCTGTTATTTCTTCTGGGAGGGGAGGGTGGGCGATGCATGCTGACTATCAAGATGAGAAAGTGTTAGAAATCACTTCTGCCTCTTACACCTGGTGCAGGGACTGCCTCCTCACACCCTCCCTTTGCTTGGTCAGCCCTGTGACGGGGAGCTCACCACCCTCATACAACCTCTGGACCCTCCAGTGGGTCAGGCTCACTCTTTATTTTTTTAACTTTTTATTTTTTATTTTTTTTTTTATTTTTTTAAAAGATTTATTTTTTATTTATTTATTTATCCCCCCCTTGCTGCTTGTGCTTGCTGTGTCCATTCGCTGTGTGTCTTCTCCGTGTCTGCTTATCTCCCCCTTGCTGTGAGGTCTTGCTGCATCAGCCCCTCGCACCACGCGGGCCGGCCTGCCCTCACAAGGAGGCCCCGGGAA
>JAQZBX010110057.1:0-10408 GCA_029593785.1 Cabassous unicinctus
AAAAAAAAAAAAAAAAAAAAAAGGCATTATTTTTTCCTAGTCATACAAAGTAATTTTAAAGCCAAAAAGCAAAAGCCTTGCCAAGTATGATATTAAAGGACACAAAGAAGAAAACAAGATAAAAGGTCAAGTACCATTTTATAATGTTCAAATGCCATAAACTGGATTGCACCATAGGGAAAGATTCTAATCATCATTGCACCATTTCCTTTATATAATCCAAGGTATCCTTCCTTTTGGGGAACAGCACGCAATGTAGAAAACACTCCTATTTTTAGAAAGGTTTTTTGAAAGAAAAATATAATTAAAACAGAGAAAACTATCTAAATCCAAATTTTCATGACAATTATAAATAAAGATTACTATGCTATCATTCTTGATATTTTGCTTGAGAAATTACATGAATAGTAATTTTTGTGCATTACTGTAGATCAAACCTACTTAAAATATATCATATACCCAAATTACATAAATACACTTAACTCCTATAAGAATATAAAACATAAAATTTAAAGCAAGAACAGCCACAAATTATAGCAAATTATATTTTTAATTACAGCAAACTATATTACTCTATTCAAATATTTATTAAGCATGTACACTGCAAAGTGTTAGAGAATCATAGATAAATATGACCCATTTTCTGTTCTCAATGAGTTCCCAGAATAGAGAGGAAAACAAACACAAAGTCCCATAGTATTGTGTAACAACAGAAACATATTCAAAGACTATACACTGCACTGAAGATGTTCAAAACTATCTGGAAGAATGAAGGAAGGTTTTCCAGACTGACCCAGATATATATGTATTTTATTTATGTAAGGAAAGTGCTACATAAAAAGACTGCCTACAAAAACAGTCTGGAGCAAATTTTCATTAATTAGGATACTTTAAATACAATATGGCTGAAGTCCTTTTAAGCAAAGGAAATTGGACACAGGAGGGAAGCCATGGGAGAAGCAAGGAACCGGAAGTTAATGGAACCCGAAAGAAAATGGAGACGCATCACCATATATTACCACGTGATGGAATAACCAAGGAACCCCAAAGATTGCCCGCCAGCCAGAAGATACTGACTCCAGGAGGAAGAAGCAAGTCTTTCTAGGCTCTAAAACCATGAGCCTGTAAATTCCTATCGTTAAACCAAACCACTGTATGGTATTTGCTTTAGCAGCCTGGAATCTAAAATAGGTATCCAATTCAGAGCAATGTTACCTACTGGGGACAGGAAGGCAGATGAGGACAGGGAAGTACAGAGGAGGTTCCAACTACATAGATAATGTTTATTTCTGAAGCTATGAAGAGGGCCCACTTATGTTCATTAGTCTAAAACTTTTTGATTATCACAAAGATCTCTATAAAAATTTAAGAGAAACCATTAGTAAAAGTAAAATAGATATAGTTTTCAAAAAGGAAATCCAGGAAATAGGGGAGGGCTAGTGATGAAAGGATACAAGAAAGGACAATAAACAGAAAACAAAATGAGAAGGTGGTGAATGAATAAATCAATAATTTGTCTGAAAATCTGAAGTTTCAAAAAAAAACCAGAATGGCTTAAATTCCTCTAAAAAAAGCCATTAACACTCAAATTATGTTAAAGTCATATCCAACCACATGCTTTCTACAAAAATCAAACCTAAAACAAAATAACAGAGAAATCCCAAGAAATAGACAAAGATTAGAGGCTGAATGATTTCAAATGTTTTTTTAATTATCCAATGGTTATAAAAAATATAGTTTTCTCTCCTTCAACCTATGGTCAGTACCATTTTTACTTTGGATAATGAATTGAGATTTTCTTTATATCATAACACTAGACCAATTTTTGCAAATGTTATAAGCATGTTTGGAAAGAATGTGTTTTCCTGTAGGGTACAAAGTTCCCTGTGTATCTGTTATACCAAACTGTGTGTTATTTAATTCCATTCTGCATCTTTACATATTTTATCAAGCTAGGATTAGAAGGAACTAACATTTGGTAACATTTAAGTTATATGCTGGTGTAGGCATATATTAGCTCTGGAAGGAAATGGAAGAAACATGTGAAAAAGGCTTGATTCTGCAGAGGGAAGTGGAGGGGACGTTTTGCTTTGGTATATTTTTCTGATTTTTACTGTGATAACATATATACAACATAACATTTCCCATGTTAACCACTTTCAAGAATATAATTCAGCACTGCTAATTAATTCACAGTGTGCTACCATCACCACCATCCATTTCCAAACCTTTTCCATCACCCAAAGAGAAACTCTGTAGCTTTGGTACTTTTTGAATTATGAACTTTGTGAAAATATTGCACATTCAATAAATTACTAATTAATTAAGCAAAAAAAGAAAAGATTTTAAAAGAATACTATTATGATTTGTCTACTTTTAAAAAAATCACATTGGACTTTAAAAAGCTAAACAGAGATCAGGGGTTTTCAAAGTATTAAGGGGGGAAGCAGATGTGGCTCAAGCAATTGGGCGCCCGCCTCCTATATGGGAGGTCCCGAGTTTGGTTCCCGGTGTCTCCTAAAAAATAAAAAAAGAAGACGAGCAGACAACAAGCAGACCAGATGAGGGAGCCATCGGGGTGGGGGAATAAATTTTTTTTTTAATTAAAAAAATAAAAAAATAAAGTATTAGGAAAAAGTTCCTTATATTAACATTGTGAATTGGGGGAGGGGGGATTTTAATTATATCCCTACCTTTGCATTTGGTTACAATAACTTTGTTCCAAAATAAAAAGTAGTTTTTGATGCCTTGGAAGTAATGTTGCACTTCCAATTTTTTTTTAAGACTTGAGGTAGAATTAATAGCTTTATTCAAAAGCCTATCTCCAGGGTGAAGCAGATGTGGCTCAAGTGATTGGGCTCCCTTCTACCATATGGGAGGCCCTGGATTCATTTCCCAGGACCTCCTGGTGAAGGCGAGCTGGCCCCGCGTGGCATGCTAGCCCACGTGGAGAGCTGGCCCGTGGAGAGCTGACCAGCACGGAGTGCTGATGCAACAAAAAAAAACAAAGAGGAGAGACAATGAGAGACACAACAAACCAGGGAGCTGAGGTGGCTCAAGCGACTGACTCCTCTCTCCCATATCAGAGGTCCCAGGATCGGTTCCCAGTGCCTCCTAAAGACAAGACAGACGAGAAGGCAAGCAGACACAGAGAGCACACAGAGAATGGACACAGAGAGCAGAGAGTGGAAAACAACAAGGGGAGGGAATTAATAAATATTTATAAATATTTATCAACCAGTTGGAAGTCCGCCTACCACATGGATTTCCTGGGTTCAGGTCCCAGTGCCTTCTGGAGAAGACAAGCAAACAATGAGCAGACAGACAAGAGAACCATCTGGGGGAGGGGGGATAAATAAAGAAAAATAAAGAAAACTTTTTTTAAAAAAGCATTACCTTCAGCATGTTTTGAATTTGACTGAAAAAAGCAAAATTAAAACAAAATCTTTATGCATATAAAAGTGGGATGTCTGAAATAAAATGTTTTTAAAAATAAAATTAAAAACCTTGGATGAACCTTGAAGACTTCATGTTGAATAAAATAAGCCAGACACAAAAGGTCAAATATCGTATGATCTCACACAAAATAACTAGAATATGCACATTCAGAGAAATAGAAAGTAGATTACAGGGTATTAGGGACTAGGTACTAGGATGGGGAATGGGGTGTTAATACTTAATGGGTACAGAGTTTCTGTTTGGGGTGATAGAAAAGTTTTGTGTTTTTTTTGCAATGTCTGCAGCCAAACTTATCCCCAGGCCCCAGGACAGAGGACCTGGGGCCCATGAGCTGCAGCGCTTGCTGTGGCAGCCATCTGGGCCAGCCCCCGCTACGGCAGGAACAGGGGCTGAATTTGATTTGGCTGCAGGATAGAAAAGTTTTGGTAATGGATAGTGCTGATGGTAGCACAACACTGTGAATATAATTAACACCACTGGAATTGTATACTTAAAAGTGGTTAAAATGGGAAATGTTATGTTGTATATATGTTACTACAGTAAATATTTTTTTTAAACAAAATTAAAAGTCACCAATACTTTTTTAGTTTATGTATTTTAAAGACACATGAAACTCAATGCACTACAATAGTTCACTGTTGTAGTCCAGGAATTCCATTTCAAATTTTGCATGCCCTAGAGGGTATACTGTAACCCATGGCATGCAGCCCTGGAGAGCAAGAAATCTAATGTGAATCTATAATCTAGTGATTACAAACAAGGAAACAAAACAACAAATGTCAGCATGGGAGGAGTTTAACTAAGTGTTTACAAGAGTGATTATTGCAGTTATCAAATCTTATCTCCATCACTAATCAAGATATTTTTTAAAATGAAGCTGTGCTGTTACATATGTCTGTGAAGGATATGTCTGGCTAATCCTAATAAACAAATATCACAAATATTTCAGTGAGTCCAAGATTTTGGTTTGGAGAATATCAGTACTCTAAAATGATAATATATGTATATAATCACTATTGCAAATGAAAAGATTAAAATGGATAAGAAATACATTCCATACAAAATCTGCCCCCAAACGTGAACTCCCCTTTTGTTCCTCTTTTCACTATAATTTACAACTGGGAACCAAGCAAGCAGATGGCTAATGTTTTCATTCATTTTTTTTCTTTAGCATCCATCAACTCACCTAAATGTTTGTAATGGTGATTGTGAGCTTGTAATAAAACCTTTACTCGATCCAAAGGAGCAACTGTTGTTTTGGCACAGCATCCAGCAATACCTAAAAAAAATTTTTTTAAGTCAGGAAGAAATTGCATACCATTTCTTTCCAGATGGAAATCTTTACTTGTTCAGCCAGCAACCCTCTGATCTCTAATTTGGTCTCCATGGGCAGAAGTGCCTAGTAGCAGGGATACTACTATACCTTAATATTTGACCATGTCAGACTTAAAAGTATGTAAATCAGCCCTCTAATACCTGATCAGCACTGGGAAGCATGCTAAAATGGGGTTATAGAGACACTTGAAGGTATTAACCCAAGTGTGAAATAGCTCTTTGAAAGAGCCTCCTTTCCTTCTGGAAAACTTTTTCATTGAAACAACCAACTTATTTATACCCACAAAATATTCAGTTATTCATTTATTCATTCAACAAATATGTATTTGGTCCCTACCATGTGCCACTGTGCTGACGTGTGGATGATAGCAGAGTAGTTAAGTGCATTTATGGGCTTTAGCATAAGTCAGAATCCAGGCCAGCCCTATTAGCTTGGCATGCTTCTAAGGAATTAATATAAAGATTTTTCTAAAATACTTTACATGTAGTAAAAACTGGGTAAGATGGGTTGTTACCATTATAAAAAAAGTGGATAAAACAGTCTTTAGGTGTCTTTTTTATAACTGCATTAGGCCCTTAACTATTGAATACACATTCCAGAAGGTACATGAGAGGGGACTTTGTGGGTCTCTTTAACTGCAGCATCCCCAGAGAACAGTACAGGGCCTCACCTATAGTGTTGGTTCAATAAACATTTGTTGAATGTAAAGACAAAAATCACTCAAAGTCTACATACATTTACTTAATAGCTCAGCATATGTAGCAGTTTGAGATTATTTTATGAATCCCAAAAAGAGAAAGATTATGTTATTAAACTAATCTATTCCTGTGGGTGTGATACCCTTTGATTGCATTAAATTCAGTTGAGGGTTCTTTGATTAGATTACTAGGTAAGATTGTTTTAGGGCTTTGATGGGACTACAATGGAACTACTTAAGTGGGGTGTGATTCATGCTGAGTCTCTGCCCTCTTGCTGGAAGCTGCCATTTTTGATCCTGCCACATGAGAGAGGACTAGAGGATCGCTTAAGCACAAAGTCCCCAAGCAGCTGAACCCATGGAGCAGCTCAAGAGGAGATGGTGAGCCTGGAGGGAAAGGCTGAAATCTCAGCAGAGATCAGTGGCCATCTTGCTTTGCCATGTGCCCAGACAACAGAATCAACAGTAGCTGACTTTGGTGAAAAAGCACCTCTTATGGTGCCTCCGTATGGATATTTCACAGTCTTGGAACTGTACGTTCTACCCCAAATAAATCTCGTTATAAAAGCTAAGCTATGGGAAGCGGATGTGGCTCAAGTGGTTGGGCATCCATCTACCATATGGAAGGACCCAGGTTCAATGCCCGGGACCTCCTGGTAAAAATAAAATAAAATAAATAAATAAATAAAATAAAAAGCTAAGCTATTTCTGGTACTTTGCATCAGCAGCCCATTGGCAAACTAAAACAGCATGTAACTGATTTTAAAAATCCATATTCTGAGATATGCCAGAAATAAAATATATATTTGTATTTGAATATTACATTCACATGTAAGTTTCTATATCAAGCTTCTCTTACCTGAACTAATGGAAATAAAGGTCAAGGCTATCCAAAATTGAGGATAAACCAAAAATAATTTGCATTTGGGTATATTTGGTTTCAAAATTATTTTATGTTATATCATTATCTTCTCAATCATGTCTGCATTAACCATATATAATAAGAAGGTTCCTTTAATAGTATCTTAACTTGCTTATCACAGTACTTTATAGCTCAATTAATCATCACAACAGTCCACTAAGTCAAGCAACTTCCTTTTAAGATGGAGTAACTTAAGTTAAAATATTTGCCACTCCTCCCCCCCAAAAAAGAAAAAAGATTTGCCCAAGGCCACAGCTAGCAAACAATAATAGTTAACAACTTGTACTGAGTGTTTAGTTTGTACCAGGTAGCTAGGCTCAGAGATTAAACTACAGGCACTGTGCCAGGGCTTTCACAGATATTATTTAATGGTCACCACAACCATATTAGGTAGATATTCATATTACCCCATTTTAAGGACTGGGAACTGAGGCACTTAATCTGTCCAAGAGTATTTTTTCATATCACTTGGACTGAGTACTCCTAAATTATCTTTAAAACTATGCAAACTTCCCAAAACTTTGAACCAACACTTCACTGAAGAAGAGATACAGCTGGCCAACAAACAAATGAAAAGATGCGCAGCAATATTAGTCAGGGAAATGCAAATTAAAACCACAATTAGATACCACTAAACACCTATTAGAATGGAAACACACACACACAAATCCTGGCAATGCCAAGTGCTGACAAGGTGTAGGGATGCAAAATGGAATAGATGCTTTGGAAAACAGTTTGGCAGTTTCTTATAAAGTTAAAGATATGTTTACCCTAAGACCCCATAGTCCCATTCCTAGGTAGTATTTATCCAAGAGAAACAAAAACATATAACGTCACAAAGACCTGTAGGCAACTTTTCATAGCCACTTTATTCAAATAGCCAAACACTAGAAACAAAGCAAATTTTCATCAACAGGTGAAACTGTGGTACATCCATACAATGGAATACTACTTAGCAATAAAATGGAGCAGACTACTGATACATGTAACATGGATAAATCTTTAAAGCATTTTGCTAAGTGAAGAAACCCAGGCTCAAAAGGCTACATACTGTATGGTCCCATTTATATAAATAACATCCTATTGAAAGTAAAACTACAGTTTTAAAAAACAGATCAGTGGCTGCCAGGAGCTGGGGATGAGAGGAAGGAAATGACTACAAAGGGAGAAGGGAAATATTTGGGGGTGATGGAACTACTTGCCATTTTTTCTCATGGTTGTTACACAACATGTCTGTCAAAATTCCTTGACCAGCATACCTAAAAAGAGTGAATTTTACTGTATAAAATTATGCCTCAATAAACTTTAAGAAAAAAATTATGCAAGCTAGCTACTAAAAAAATGTGCAGTTTAATCAAGATATTTTTGTAGTGTTTCCCATATTTGCTGTCTCCTATTACTTTCTTCTTTTAATAGACTTTGCGTATTAAAGCTTAAGATACATGGAGAAAAATACACAAACCATAAGTGTGCCACTAAATGAATTACTGCAAACTGAACACACCCATGTAAGTACTACCCAGATCAAGAAATGGAATGTTCTCAGGCCTCCAGAAGTTCTTCTCTACTCCTAAATTCACTATCTGCCCTTCCTCCTCAGCTATAACCACTCTTCTGACTTCTAACAATATAAATTTAGTTTTGACTGTTTTTTGGACTTAATACAAATGAAATCACACAGTATGCACTTTGTATGTATCTGGCTTCTGCTCAACATTATGCTTGTGAAGTTCATCCACATTCTTGCAAGTGACAGGAATTTCTTCCTTTTCAGTGCTGTAGAGTATTTCATTATATGATTATACCATATTTAAGTTATACAGTCTAGACCTTGGGGTTGCATCTGGTTTTAGGCTATTATGAATATTGCAGATATAAACTGAAATACATATGTTGAGTGGAACTATGAGTGAAACTGCTGAGTCATGTGGGATGCAAATGTTCAGCTTCATAGATAACTGCCCAAACAGTTCTCCAAAGCAGCTGTACCATTTTACAATACCACCAGTAAGGCATGAGAGTTCCAGTTGCTATACTTGCCTACCTTTCACCAAGACTCTACTTCAATGTCTAACAGACATCACATTGTCCAAAACTGAACTCTTGATCTCCCCCAACAACCACCATGAAAGTTGCTCCAACTAAAACCTTCTCCATTTCAGTCAATGACACCTCCATCCCTTCTAGTTGCTCAGGCCAAAATGTGTCACCCTTAACTTCTCTTCTCACCTCACATCTAATCTGTCTGAAAAATCCTGTTTGTTCTATGTCCAGAATCTCACAACTTCTCACCTTCTCCACTGTTACTACCCTGATCCAAGACACCATCATCATTCTTGCTTCCATATTTGCATCCCTACAGTTATTCTCAACAGAGCAGCCAGTGATCCTTTTGAAACATGTCATATTTTGTCACTTCTCTGCTCAAAACCTGCAATGGCTCCCTATTTCACTCAGAATAAAAGTCATAATCTTCACAGTGGCTTGCAAAGCCCTTCATTTTCTGACCCCCTTTATCTCTCTTAATCTCCTTCCCCCATCACCACCACTTGGCCCCAAGTCCTCATGATTTGGTTAAAATCCCAACCCTAACAAATTACTATGTAATAAAAATAAAAAAACCCAGACAAGCACTTAAGGGAGGGTAGAGGTTGAAACCTACTTATGGGAAGGCAGAAGAAATTCCTAGAGACAATATGAGCCGTCTGGCCCCATAATCACACCAATAGTAGGGCTCCACCAGCTATTTGCCAACTCTGGCATAGTTTCCTAGAATATTTGGAATCAGTTTTTGTTGTAGACAGTTTTGCACAATTTCGCAATCATCTTTCAAAAGCTCATCTCCAATATTTGTTTTCCTTTAAGCAAACAACAAAATCAAATTGTACATTCAGTCATCCATGAATTTCTTAAAGGAAATGGGGTCCCAGCATGTTACACTGAAACCCTGGGGTCTCTCTTAGGGCTCCTGCTTTTTCCCCTGTTCTAATCCTAGAGAATGGATACCGGTCGAGCCTTTCCACCTCCTCCCTGAGAGCCTCAGACTCTTCCTCACCAGGACCTGACTGTCACTAGTCAAGTGATTATTAGAAAGAGTAGTTACGGCAGGTCAGGGCAAACATCCGGCGAAGCACTGCAACCAGAGTCCAAGAATGTCATCGCCGCCGCCCGCGCCAGACCTGGCCCGGATCCGGCCGCGAGGACCCAGCCGACACCCACCTCCGGCCAGGAAGGAGCGCAGCCAGTAGAAGTCTCGGCGTGCGGTGGGCCCTCCGGCCCCTGCCGCCTGCGGCATCGCGGGAGGGGAGTCGGCCGCTGCAAGGGCCGCCGCAGCCGCCGCCGCCATCAGGGCCAGACAGTGTCGGTAGCTTCACTCCCCAAGTTACAAATCACAGGCCGGGTCCATGGCCAGAGCCGGCGGTGACAGGGTGCCGGCCGCAGCGCTTGCAGTGCTGAACAACACCGCGCGGCGCAGCGCGGTGCGGCGCGGGCTGATGGCGTACGCCAGGGGCGGGGCTTGGGTCGCCGCTGGAGACCGCCCTGTGCTGGGCTGACCCGGAGCTGTCTCAGGGGTGATACCCCAGGAGTGGTACCCCGAGACCGGGCGAGGTCTGGGCGGGTAGGTGGGACTAGGACCTGGGCGCGAAGAGGGAGTCACTCAGTTCGTCACTTCCTCTACCCCGCTTCATTTTTCAGGCCACTGGTATTCAGACGGAAAAAAGGAACCGTGGCCAGCGAGAGGGTCCCTCCAAAACCCACCACGTCAGGAAGCGCACCCCCCACCCCCTTCACCGGTCCTGTCCGTTGCCTTGTAACTGCCCATTGGGCTGTCCTCTGACCTCCCTGAGATGCACCCTTTCCAGACCAACTTTTAGCTCGGCCTTCCAGCCACCTCTGAACTTGCTCCCTCTCCCACCTACTCTGCCATCTCAGACCACTGAACCTCAGTTTCTGCCCTCCCATGGCTCCCACTAAGGTCCCCACCACCACCACT
>JAQZBX010110058.1:0-10404 GCA_029593785.1 Cabassous unicinctus
CAGACACAGAAAAAACACACAGCAAATGGACACAGCAAACACAAGCAGCAAGGGGGGGATAAATAAATAAATAAATCTTTGGAAAAAAAATAAAATAAGAGCCAGAAGTATAAAACTAGAAGAAAACTTAGGGAAGCATCTTCAGGACCTTGTGTTAGACAAAGGTTTCTTAGACTTTATACACAATTCAGAAGCAATAAAAGAAAAAATTAGATAAATGGGACCTTTGCCTCAAAGGACTTTATCATGAAAGTAAAATGACACTTACCCAATGGGAAAAAATGTTTTGAAACCACATGTCCAATAAGCATTCAATATCCAAAATATATAAAGAAATCTTTCAATTTAACAACAAAAAGACAAAACCCCATTTAAAAAATGGGCAAAAGATTTAATAGGCTTTTATTGAAAGAAGACATACAGAGGGCCAAAAAGCACATGAAAAGATATTCAATATCGTTAGCCATTAGAGAAATACAAATTAAAACCATAGTGAGATACCATTTCACACCCATTAGAATGGTTAGTATTAAAAACACAGAAACTTACAAGTGTTGGAGAGGTTGCAGAGAAATAGGAATACTCATTGTGGGAATGTGAAATTGTGCAACTCCTGTGGAAGACAGTTTGGCATTTCCTCAGAAAGTTCAGTATAGATTTACTCAGCAATCCCACCCTTAGGTATATACCCCGAAGAATTAAAAGTTGCTATTTGCACACTGATATTCATAGTGGCATTATTCACAATTGCCAAAGATGAAAGCAACTCAAGTGTCCACTAACTGATGAACGGGTAAACAAAATGTGGTGTAGACTTAAAATGCAATATTACTCAGCCGTAAAAAGAAATGAAGTTCTGTTACATGCTACAACATGTATGAACCTTGGAGACATCATATTGAGTGAAATAAACCAGATGCAAAAGGACAAATATGGTAGGATCTTACTGATACAAAATATTTAAAATAAGCAAACTCATAGAGTCAGAATCCAGAATATAGGTTACTTGGGGATGGAGTGGGAGTAGGGAATTAAGGCTTAAAATGTACAGTTTCTATTTGGGATGATGGAAATGTTTTGATAACGGATGGTAGTGATAGCACAGCATTATGAATTTAATTCACGACACTGAATTATATATTTGAATGTGGTTAAAAGGGAAATTTTTGTGTTGTATATATGTTACTAGAAACAAACAAAAAAAATCAGTGGAACTGCACAACACAAACAGTGGACGCTGTTAAACCATGGACTATAATTTATAGTACAAGTATGAAAATGTGCTTTCATCAATTATAACAAATATACCACACCCAATGCAAGGTGTTAATAATAGGGTGGTATATGGTAATCCTATATTTTATGCATGATTGTTCTGTAAACACACAATTTATGTAATTTAAAAAAACAAGAAACATGAAAAAAATGTTCAAATAATGCTCTTCCAAAATTCAATTCTCAGATATTAAAATATCCCTGACACAGTGACCCGGCAATTCACTCCTGGTTTTATGCCCAAGAGCAGTGAAAAATATGCCCATATAAAAATTTGCGTATGATTGTTTATAGCAGCATTATTCATAATAGCAAAAATGTGGGAACAACCCATATATCTTATAACATAAATGGATAAACAAAATGTGCTATATTCATAAAACAATATTATTTGGCAATAAAGAATGAAATACTGATATATACTACAACATGGATGAATCTTGAAAACATTATGTTTAAGCCACTCTCAAAAGACCACCCAATTCCATTTATATGAAACATCCAGAATAAGCAAATCCATTGAGGCAGAAAGTAGATTAGTGGGTCTGGGGTAGAGATTGGAGGTTGGGAGAAATTGAAATGAGGAGTGACTACTAATAGGTATAGGATTTTTTTTTTGGGGGGGGGGGTGTTGAAAATGTTTTAAAATTAAATTGTGGTGATGGTTACACAACTCTGAATATATAAAATCCACTGAACTGAATGCTTTAGAAGAGTACATTTTATCATATGAAATATATCTCAATAATAAAGCAGTAAAAAAGAAATCCCCAATAGACCAGATAGGAACTTTTACTTTATCATGCTGATAACCTATTGACAGTCTAATGTACTACTTCTTGACACACCTTGCAGGCTTTACCATAACACAGTGGAAGGAATCAGGGACAGTGCCATCAGGAGGTCTTTGTTCTAGCCCTGGCTCTGCTGCTGGTTAGCTGTGTGCAGCTGCATGGCCTTAGGCAAGTCCCTTATTCCTAGACCTTCGTTCTTTTTCTGTGAAATGAGGAGGTTGACTTAGAAGGGCTCTGATGTCCCTTTTAGCTCTCTGAGTTTCTGTGCTTGTACAATGAGGCATATAAATATTAAGGCAGTTTTAGAAACATGGTTATGTCCCTCATTGTTGGAGTGTAACAAATAGCAGTGGAGTTTTCAGAAGCCACCTGACTAGCATCAGGTTCAAGTGTGGCTTATTAAGTAACTTATGTAGAGCAGGGTTTCCCAACTCCAGCACTATTGACATTTTAGGCTGCATAAGTCTTTGCAGTCAGGAGCTATCCTGTGCATTATAGGATGTTTGACAGCATTCCTGGTGCCTACCCACTAGAAGGCAACAGCACCCCCCATCTCCCACACCCAAGTTCTGACAATCAAAAATGTCTCCAGGCTTTGCCAGATATCCCCTAAAGGGCAAAATTGCCCCCAGATGAAAACTCCTGGCGTAGAGGATCCTGGAGTAACACGCTATAAAAATAACTAAAAGGATGTGCTCCCCACCTATGGTGAGCTTACATGTTAACACAGGGGTACAAAACACACTGATGGATCTTTTGATTTTTCAGGTGAAGAAGAGAAAGGATTTTGCTTTGTTTTGCTGACATTTGTTTATCAAAGTTAAATTTAATCCACTATAGTCGTAATGATGGGAAAAGGACAGGAAAGGGAATAGACTAAGAGCTGTCAGACTCTCTGTAATCAGGGTGTCCATTAGTATATTCAGATATAATTTAAAACAGTTTTAAAAGGTTTAGGAATTGAGGTAAAGAGAAGTGGTAGGTGCCTACTTGGTTCTTTCCAAGTAAGAGGTAAGTTATCCAGATGTATTCTTTCTCATATCCAGTTCAAAGCTGAAAGCTGTGAATTATGTGATAGGATCTTTCTCTAGAAAAAGAACAGAAGGCAGCTATAAACTGTGAAATCCAAATAACTATGATGTCATCATTGCAGTCTCTGATTAGCTCTCTAAGCTGTTTCTAATGGGTCCACAATAGAGTTCCAGACTTCAGCTATTCTCTAAGCCCAGATGTGCCCCTTGCACTGTAGTCTATAAAATCTTTGTTGTCATTGTTTTTCCATACAGGTTAAAAAATTTATATAATTTTATTGGGCTGAATTATTTAATAAATGCCACATGAAATATTTACACTGTTTCTAAAGATATAAATTATTCATAGCTCCTGAAACCCTTTTAATACAGGTAAAATAGGGGATTAGAAGCTATCCAAAAGAGGAGGCTTCTATAATGGGTAGAGCAAATAATCTCCTGTGTAAAAGTGTAGATAAAAGTGAAGCAGTCTTTCATGAGTGTCCTTGAAAGTTTATAGTAGGCTATAGCAATTAATTTTCATTATTTTTCTTAGACTAAAGCTGCCAGATACTTATCAGTATCTGCTTTAGCAACTAGAAACACTTCTCTGTATGTTTTACAATGTGCTGTTTCTACTTAGCTGCTGAAAATAAACATGAAGATATTATTCAAGGTACACTTTAATGCAATTGTCAAAATGATCCTTTACTTTTAAACGGGACATATTTACACAGAATTGAAAATATGTTTTATGGGACCTGCTTTTGATTCAGTATTAAAAAGGACTTTCAAGGCCTTTGAATTAAGATTATTAATTCATAATGATTTGTCTATGGCTGACTACATTAACAGTATATATCATTTTAGAGGATGCATAAATGAAAACTTTGTAGTTTAAAGCCTTAAATTATTGTCCTTGAAAAATAATCATGGCAAAGCTGAGGTTATTTCAAAAGTAATTCATTTTATTCATATCTTAGAGTAAAGCCATGATGGAAGGAGAAACACAAAATTGCTTTTCTTAGCAAAAGAGGTTTCAGAGAAAGTCTAGGAGAGAACATCCTTGAAAGCTCTCAATAAAGGTAACCGCAAAGTTAACACTGCTTTTCAAATCTGGACTGTTGAAAATTGAGAGCTGCTGAATGGCAATGACCATTTCCTTGTCCTCATGAATAAGCTCACTGCACATGCCCCAGCATTCTCTACATCATGGAGTGAGTTTTGTACACCTCTGCCCTCCTCAGAATTATCCATTTTCGTAAACTTCAAAGGAACATGTTTAAGGCCTGTATTGTCTCTCTATATCCTTACTGAAACTATATATAGAGAAAAATGTTTCTGCAATTATAAAACATACCTAAAAACATAAAATAAGGTCACGGAAGCATGATTGTAACTTTAACTCAACCACTTGCAAGTTACCTCCTCAATGGAAAACAAAAGATTGGCCATCATTTGGAAAGTCAAGTGAGATTTAGTTCAGAATCTAATATTCTGTTAAACAGAGAGATTTAGACTAGTCTTATGATTGCCTATGGAATTATGACCTAATCGCAAATGCTGAGATCCAACCACAGGATATGAAATAAGACCTTATGTGTCTGTATATATATGCACAAAGCCTACTTTTCCAAGAAGATAGAGGAAAACAAAAATAAAATGTACAGAGGTAATGTGTACCAAAAGGAGCAGTGATAGTGGCCCTGTTCAGTTAGCATACCATAGCTATACTAGTCTAAACCAGATGAATGAGAATTAATCAATATAATGCTGCTTTTACAGTAGCCTGAAATAACTGTAGAAAAGTAAAGTAAATAGACATTTAACTCTGGACATTTATCTAAATGGCAACTTAAAGCAATATTTTAAAGGTAGAGAAAGCATTTTAAGTATTTCTTGGCTATGGTTCTATTAGACTAGCATCTTCATTGCTGCTGTAATATGTATGTAAAGGACCTAGCACAATTCCTGAAACCTAGGCACAGGGTAGGTACTTGATAAATGGTTTTCACACACATGCACATACACATGTACATATATATCAATAGGTATGTCATTGTCCTCAAAAAAATTTTGTATTGTCTGATTAAAGAGCAGCAGTAATAATGACAACCATCTGAAAACAAGCAAGACTACTGCAAGCATGACACAGAGAAATGATGTCAAAAAAAGAAGGAAATGAGCATTTCTAGGTTGGAGAAAGTCTGTAAGTTGGGGTAGTTGAATCTATCAGCTGTACACCTGAGATAGCTATGCCAAGGTCATGGGTATCAGCCAGTCATTACCACTTGGTGCTGTGTGTCCTTGGTGAATTTCTTCACAAATGCCTGCCCATGTACACAGGAAAACTAGGAGATAGGATGTGGATGAACAGTCTCCAGTCCCTTTGCTGGAAAAACACTGTGAATATACATCTGACTAATGTGGGTTAGCAGTGACAAGTCTTTTCCAGCTTTATCATATTTGTCTGTATTGAACAATAAATGAGAGTTATCTGTTTATCATATATCCTAAAAAGAGAAATTTTATCAAAAGTCATAAAAGTAGATAGAATATGGATCAATTAAAGCCATTATGACAAATAATATTTCATTCTTTCTGAGTCTTGGAGATCTTTTTCCTTAAGGGTATTTTATAAATGTTTAGAAGTTCCTGGTTAATTTTTAAAAAAATAAACTTTAATTTTAGAGCAGTTTTGGTTTACAGAAAGATTGCACAGAAAGGACAAGGACAGAGTGCCCGTATATCCCTCTCCAAACACACACATAGTTTTCCCTATTATTGTCTTATATTAGAGAGGCACATATGTTACAGTTTATGAACCAATATTGATAGATTATTAGTAATGAAAATTGTTTACATGAGGGCTCACTCTTTTTATTAATTAAAAAAAATGTATTGTGGTAACATATACAACATAAATTTCCCATTTCAACCACTTTCAAGTATACAATTCAGTGATATTAATTTCATTCACAATGTTGTGCTACCCTCAGCACCATCCATTACCAAAACTTTCCATCACCCCAAACTCTGTACCCATTAAGCATTAACTACCCCTTATCTATTCCCACCCACCACTGGTAACCAATAATCTACTTTCTGTCTATGAATTTGCATAATTCTAGTTACTTCATGTAAGGGAAATCATACAATATTTGTCCTTTTGTCAGGCTTATTTCACTCAACATAATATCTTCAAGGTTCATCCATGTTCTATAATATATCAGAATGCCTTTCCTTTTTATGGCTGGATATTATTCCATTGTATGTATATATCACATTTTGTTTATCCATTCATCTGTTGAGGAACACTTGGTTTGCTTCTACCTTTTGACTATTGTGAATAATACTGCTATCAACATTGGTGTACAAATAATCTGTTTGAGTCCCTGCTTTCAATTCTTTTGGGTATATACCTAAAAGTAGGATTGCCAGGTCATATGATAATTCTGTGTTTAACTTTCTGAGGAATCGCCAAAGTATTTTCCACAACAGCTGTACCGTTTTACATTCCTACCACCAGTATATGAAAGTTCCTATTTTTGCACATGCTCCCCAACACTTGTTATTTTCTGGTTGTTGTTTTTATTTTTATTTTTATTTTTCATTTTTGTTTTTGTTTAAACTAATGATGTTGAGCATCTTTCCATGTGCTTATGGCCATTGGTTTCTCCTTTGGAGAAATGTCTATTCAAGTCCTTTGCCCATTTTTTTTCATTGGGTTGTTGGTCTTTTTACGGTTGAGTTGTAGGAATTCTTTATATTCTGGATATTAAACCCTCATCAGATATATGATTTTCAAATATGTTTTCCCATTCTGTAGGTTGTCTTTTGAGTGGATTATTTTTGTTTCCAGTCTTTTCATAAGTAAATTTGTTTGAACAATTATTTTTCCTCATTTCTGCCTTTTGTACTTGAATAGAGCAGTAGAAAAGATCCAGTATCTGCTAAAATGGATATGAAGACTTAATTTGCAAATACAAAATAAGGACACCTAAAAAGGCTTATGGAGGCTTGTGGAGGAGTAAGTAAAATCTGGAATCAGAAGCAGAAATAGCAGAAAAAAGAAAAGCAGAAAAAATTGAAAGCCAACAGAGCTACAGAAAGAGGAAGCAAGGGTGGCAATGAAATCAGAGTTCTAGGTCTCTGTAAAACTGAGATTTAACCTTTCCTCATATATAATGAAGAGTGTTGATTAGACAAAAATGTTTGACCAGTGAGTATCCAGGCCACATCCATCGGTTATTTGCCTACTATTCTGTAGACAATTTGGAGGTATAAAGAAGACCCTTTAGGAACAGTGAGGAAGGTAGGACAGTAAATAGCTATTACCTCGTGGTCTGTATTTTGAAAGAAGGGACTTCAGAAGCTCAAGAGACCCACCTCAGTTCATCCTGGATTTGAATCCATGCCATATATCCTCAGAGCCTATAATGATACACAGACTGGACTCTGGGGGCAGATTTTCCTGGATGTAAATCCTAGATCCATTACTGAAGGCACTTAGTAATCTTGGGAAAATTGTTTAATTTCTGTAAGCATCCAAACTATTAAATGAGAATAGTAACAGTAAAAGATGAATCTGGTCATGTCATTCCCCTGATCAAAACCCTCCAATCCCTTCTTATCTCAGAATAAAATTCATACTCCTTTGGACCCTGCTTATCATGTCACTCTTACTTAATTCTCTACATAAGCACTTACCTCTATCCTAAATTATCTTTTGAATGTGTTTACTTTGTTGTATATCTCTCCCTAGACCATATCTGTCTTATCACTGCAATAGTCACAGAACCTAAAACTTGTCTAGCACAAAATAAGTGCTCAGTAACTATTTGTTTAATTTATTGAATGTAGAAGAACATACTATGGCATGTGAAGCCCTTAGTTCAGGGCCTGATAATAAACCCACTGTAATTATTTGCTGCTGCTGTTACCTTCATGTATTAGGGTTCTACATATGATTTCACTTGTTAAAAAACTCACTTTTACAGAAAGGGCGTTTAAAATTAGTGTGCTAATAAGAGAAATACAATCCCATTTTAAAAACTAATCTCAGTTGCACATTTTTAGTAATAAAGTGAAGGCAATTTTAAAATGTACTGTTTAATTCTTCCTGTTTGGTATGAATACAGAAGGGAAGGAGTATTAGACTGCACTTTCTGTCACCTAGGCCAAGTCACCTTGTCAAAGAGGAAGAGAGCTGAATTTGAATCAGCTAAAATAAGATTGGCCTCTGTCCTCACTTAAAAAAAAACAAAGCAAAATAAAAAGCATGGTATCTGGTAAGAACGATAATGTTCTATATTTTATTTCTGTTTCTACTACAGGTGTTGCCACATTTGCAAACTTCCTGGGAGAGTGATGGGTATTCGAGTGCTTCGTTTCTCTTTGGTGGTCATCCTCGTGTTACTACTGGTTGCTGGTGCTTTGACTAGTTTACTTCCTAATATCAAAGACGACAAGATGCTCACCTTGCGTAGGGACATAAAATCCCAGGGCAAGTCCACCCTGGATTCCTTTACCCTCATAATGCAGACATACAACAGAACGGATCTCTTACTGAGACTTTTAAACCATTATCAGGCAGTACCACACCTGCACAAAGTGATTGTTGTGTGGAACAACATTGGGGAGAAGGGGCCAGATGAGTTATGGAATTCTCTAGGGCCTCACCCTGTCCCTGTAATCTTTAAATTACAGACAGCAAACAGAATGAGAAATCGACTCCAGATCTTCCCTGAACTGGAGACCAGTGGTAAGTTGCAGCTGGGTCCCTGCCTGGTAGGGCTGCAGCGAGCCAGAGCTAGAGGCGAGGATGCACTTGCTGGCTCTCTGCTTGTCTTTACTGTCTGGAGAAATGGGGGGAGTTTAATCATCTGAAAGCACTTTGAAAGCTTAAGGGACAGTTTCCAAGATGTCAAGAAACAGTTTCCTGGAGAGGAAATCACATACATTTTGCAACAGTGACAAAGAGGTTAATATTGTAAAAAAAGATACCCTGTAATTACCTATTACATTACAGAAGGTAGTAAAATGCCTTTTGACTTATGCTTAATATGTTTTCTGGCACCACCTTCCCCTCCTCCCATTCATAGCAGTTTCATGAGGTTGTAGTTTGCTTAAAAGAACCTCAGTTTTCTTTATTTATATGTTCATTAGTTTTTAGAATGATGGATAACTAGACGATAATTTTGCCCTCAGAGTTATAAAAGCCATTGCCATTCAAGTAAAAAAATTTTTCTACTAGACTAATCTCTCCAAGAATACATTCCTCATTTACTAATTGGGTCAGCAAAGCTTCATCTGAGTGATTTATATGAAATATAATTACACCATTGTATCTCACTAATTTTGTTTTCATTTCCAAACTGTTCAATTTAAATTTTTCCCTTTTCTTTTCAGCAGTGTTAATGGTAGATGATGACATGCTAATTAGTGCCCAAGACCTCATTTTTGCGTTCTCTGTTTGGCAGGTAATATTGCTATTTTTCTTTATAAATCCACCTGTATAAGGTCTTATCTAGAGCTTAACCAGGTCAGTATACTTTAATGTGGGAGTCACCCAAAACATTATAGAAAATATTTATCTAAAAGTTGAATTTGTTATAGTGTATCCAAGATTTCCTGAGCTGAGTACATCAGTCTGAAAATGAAACCTGTTATATGTCTTTTATCTATATTTGATTTATATTTTGGTATATTGAAGAGAAGAGGTAGAACAATGAGAAAGTGATCTGGTGTAGCAAAGATTAGAATCCAGAGATATTTTCCACAAGGCCACAGATATGCATCTCAAATAAGAGATGTTTTTCTGATCTAATATTGCATATAACATGTTTTAAAAGAAAGTATTTATTACACCCATAAAATTTAATCCTGGTTCTGAGACCACTGTTTAGTAATTCCACAGTAACAATTCTGCATGTGCCATTGTGGTAGCAAGTTTTTTTTCCTAAATCCTAGCAGGGATAAACAGGGATAAATTGCTTGTTCTCCTATAAAAACAGCTCCCTCCCACTGTATATGCATTCATAATAGCTAGGTATTTACATGATGCACTACAATTACCTGAAATCAGAGCTGCAAACACTGAAACACTGTCAAATAATTAAACAATGTGCTACCAAATAAAAGCCTAATTTGTACCACAGTTACTCTTAATTTGCTACTTGGCTATAACAACATGAGACATTAATAGAGGTCACAGTTCTCTGCACATATCAGCATTCTAAAAACTTCAGTTTTGGGAAGCGGGTGTGGCTCAGTGGATAGAGCCCCCGCTTACCATATGGGAGGCCCGGGTTCGCATCCCGAGG
>JAQZBX010110059.1:0-10406 GCA_029593785.1 Cabassous unicinctus
CAAACATAATCTTTCTCTTTTTGGCACTCAAAAATAATCTCAAACTGCCACACTAATTATCTTCATTTGTACAATCTTCTCCAAGTCTCCCAGCTTTGTTTTTTCCTTTCAGGTTTCAGCCATTTGTAGATCTGGTCATTTGGTAACATACTCTCAGTTTTTGTTCATCTGTGAAGACTTTAAACTCACCCTCATTTTTTAAGGACAGTTTTGACAGATGAAGAATTCCTGACAGGCCATTTTTCTTTCATTACATTAAATACATTTTTCCACTTTCTTCTCACCTCCATGGTTTCTGATGAGAGGTCAGCATTTAATCTTATTGAAGTTCCCTTTTAGGTGATGCATTGCTTTTCTCTTGCTGCTTTCCAAATCCTCTTTTTATCTCTGGTATATTCATTCTGAAAAGGTGTCTCAGAGTAGGTCTATTGGGATTTATTTTGTTTGGTGTATTCTTGGATATTGATACTTATGTCTTTCACAAGGCCTGGGAAGTTTTCAGTAATTATATCCTCAAATATTCTTTCTGCCTTTTTTCAATTTCTTCTCCTCCTGGGACAACAGTAACATGTATGTTTGTGTGTTTCATGTTGTCATTCAATTCTCTGAGACACTGTTCCTTTTTTGCCATTCTTTTCTTTCTGTTCTGCCTTTTCAAGTTCAGATGTTTTTTTCTTCAATTTCATTTAATTGTTTTTCTTTCATTTCAAAATTTTTGTTTTATGCCTCTACTATATTTTTAAATCAAATTATATTAAAAATCAAATTCTATTCCAGAATTATCCATTTTCATGCACATTTTACAGAATAATAATTAACATCACTCTAAATGAAAACTTGGGTGAGTGGGTTTTTAAAAATGATTCGGAATTATAGCCACACTGAGTCATAAAATAGCAATACAAGTCAGCAGATAATTCACAAAAGTTTCAAAGCCATAAAAACATTTACAGGAGACTGGCAAGCAATGAAGTTTGTTTTGAGTGCTATTTAAAGACCATATATCATAACAACACAGTCCCCATTTTACTATTCAAGAGTTTTTCTGAAATTCTGCAATTACTGACATGTTTTAAAATATTAAGAGAACTGATTACAATTGGGAAGAGAGACTCCAAATAGTATTTTTTCTCCTTGAATTTTTCTGGCTTGGCAGCACATGATGCTTTTTGGTAACTCTTACCATGAAGACCTTTTTCAAGCTCCACTTGACCATGATTCAAGTCTGGCCAGAGCCGAGTTTCAAAAGTGGGCTCTGCTGGCCAAACTCCCTGAAGAGAAAAAAGCCCAAGTATAGTGTCATTGAACTACAAGCTTTAGCTGCCAAATGGGAACTCTTTCCCCCAGGGGCACTTTGGATCCTATGTTCAGGATCTGGCAGGCAAAAACAGGAGGCAGCTTCTTGGAAAGTTAATTCACCCTCATCATCAGAATGAGAGGGATTCAGGTGTGTTGTTATATATTTGAGGGAAAGAGGAGTATTTTGGCATCCACACAATTTATTTGGACACTTCTTAATAGTTCCTCCTCAATTATGTTAATAAATGAATAAGGGAAGGCTCTGTATGAGAAGGGCATAGTGACTCTGATATTAGGTTTCTCAGCATTCATAATCTAAAAGTTAAGGGGTGGAGAAGTGAGTAACACTAAAGTGGCCACTCTGCCTTGTGTGATGGAGATTAGAGTCAATAATAAATATTGGTCTTTATCTTGTAAAATGTTCTTTTATGAAGTTAAAATTTCTACACCACATCAGGATCTCTGAAGCCCATGATACAAATGCAGACTTCTGGTATCTACCCAAAGCAGAGAGGAGGGAGCACTCAATGAGCATTCTCATTTCTACATTCTCCAGGCAATTCCCAACATCTGAGATCTGTGTCTGGTGTTAGGATCCCCAGAAGTCACATGTTGTGATGGGTCTTTCTCACTGTTGTGTTGTGGCTGCTTTAGTTTTAATTGCATCACACATTCTCTATCATGAAATTATCATCACATTTTAATCTCCAGACAAAATCCTCTAAGTGAGGAACCCTTAGTATCTCCATTTTCTGGCACATCCTGAGTCACACAGACTCCAGGGACAGTTAAGAGTTCAGTACCTGAAGTCAGACTCTGGATCCACATCCCATGACTCTATCCCACTAGCCAGGAAACCTTGCACAAATTATGTGGCTTCAACATTTCCCTATAACACAGAATTCACAAGGAAGTGCTACCAATTCTCTGAGTGGATCCCCAGTAACCTATTTAAACCCAAAGCTCAGTTCATAGGGATTGAGCCTCCATCTTCACCCACTGTGATCTAGTAAGGGGAACCTCCCTATAGAAGGATAGGAGGAGCAGAGTCAAGGGCTTTAGCAAAGGGTTCTGCTAATCCCCATGTACCTACTTTACAGAGAGAAGGCATAAGGATACCAAAGGTGCTACTTCATACAGAGGTCTGATTTCAGTTCCTCATACATGGCAGCAGAGGTTGGGAAATGACACCTACAAGAGGTAACTGGTCCCCCATTTGTGTTTTACTTGGTCAACTCTGTCCTTTTTTCACCCTGAGACTGAGTTCCTCTTGAGGTCCCAGTGTCACAATATCTTAAGAGTAAGATGGGAGAAAAAGGGGCTGGATGTCAGATCATCTTCTGAATGGAAAATGGACTTCCTCTGACCCTTAGTGTCCCCTATACACCAGATGTGGCTCATGAGTGATGCATAAAGGGGGCCAGGGCTCTGAAGGAGAAGTGACTGCATTGTGGCAGTATCCCTTGGAGGGGGCAGTGGGTTTGTCTTTCATGAAGTTATGTTTAGAGAAGAGGCAAACTTCTCTTTTTCAGATTATGTGTTTATGGGGATACTTGACATAATGATAGGCATGGAAACCTTCTACAAAGCCATACCTTTGTTGTGAAGATTTAAGAGTCTAAAAATGCTCCTTTTACCAGCATCTTGACTGAAGGAAAATATGTTTTACCTCAGAAATATTGGAACATCTGATAGTTTGAGAGAGGGGCTTATTTGAAATTTAATCAGTTCAGATCCCCTCATGGAATATAAGGACAAATATCAGAAACTACCAGGATATGCAGGCCTTGATTTTCACCTTCTAGGGATCTAGCAGGATTAATGGTTGGTCAGGAGCTGAGATGCTTCAATCTAAAGAATAGATTGAAGAGAACAGGATTCATCCAGGTGCAGATTGAGGTGACTGGGATGTGAAATCCACAACAGACACTGTTTCTCCTCCTCTCCTACACAGACTTTCATACTAGCATTTCATGGACACTGGCCCACACCAGTGGATTAGGTATTGTGGTGTCCTTCACAAATCCATTGATCTGATCAAGGGAAATGCACAGAGGCTGGGTAAAGGACAAGACCTCCTTAAGTGTTTGGCAAAAGATTAAGATTGGGCAAAAGTAATGGCAGGGACTGGGGGAAGGAGTGCTGTGCTCTTGTCACCATATGGAGCCATTGATGCAATGACTGGAGTAGAAGTACCTGGAGTAGAAGTAAAGGAAGCCAGACTACCAAAGGGGAGGATGGGGAAGGGCTGGAAGAGGGACAGCAGTCCTATCTGTACAATGGTCATGGACCTGTGCAGAAACCTTGGGTTCTTTTTTCATTTATCCATGTGTCCCTCACTCTGTCACTCACTTTCTAATTTTCCACTGTTCCCCTCCAGCCTCAAGTTGATACCACTGTGTGCAATTTTTAAAACCAGCTAACATCTCTAGAAGGAAATAAATGTAAATAAGGATGCTTGCAGAGTGAAGATGGCAGACGTTGGTGTTGACCTAAGTTGGAAATAGGGTTCAAGATCACATTCACATTTGGCTGAGGAAGTTCTCATCAGTTTTCACCCTTTCCATTCTTCAATGAGCAAAGCTCAAACATTAAAATAAAGTTCTCAGAGGAGACATCCTCTAGTCTTTCCATCTCCCCAAACACATAAGATTAAGGAGTTGTACAGTCCCTGAGAAACAAATAAAAAAGATACTAACCTGAAGGAAAATCATAGGTCAGAGTTCTGATTACAAAACAATATAATTTTTAATTTGACAAAGAAATGCATGGAGCCAGACAAACTTAATTCTTCTGACCTCCTCATATGGGAATTTCATCAGATTCCAAAAACTGCCAAGGACTCCAGAAATTCACTTGTTGCAGGTAGGGGAACAATACTCCCCATCAAAAGACTGATGTACCTGGGACCACATATTGATTATTGTTCAATATTTTGTCATTAGCTTAGTACAAGGCATTCATTATGCTCTCAACAAATTCCTATGGAGTGAAGGCATTTTGGAGAAGCAAAAGTTTATGAAATGAAAATGAGACAGACAGCCAAAAGCTGACATTTGACTGAGCAAGGAGTCTGCAGGAAGTTTAGTTGCTGGCTGACCCCATATCAACCATAGTTTGTGAAAGACAGAATGTTAGGCAAATTTATAAAAGGACCCCCAAAGATCCCTGCTGAATGGGGTTCACACCTTAGTGTAATCCCTTTCCTTTGATTGAGGGCCAGATCTAGTGAATAGCTTGCAATGTTTAGAATGCATCAAAAGGAATGGTTAATCACTTCCTAGGTTGGTTTACAACAGACTGTGAATTGCAACTTGATAGCAGACACTATTGCCTTCTCATTTGCAAGCTTTGAAGAAGCAAACATATATGTGGAAGGGCCCAGTTAGCAAGGAAATGAGAAAACAGCCATGGACCAAGTTCCTCAGTCCAACATTTTCTTTAAGAGAAGTGAAATGCTACCACACTCCAGATCAAAGAGCTTGAAAGTAGATTCTCCCCATCACATGAGGTCACAGTTTATTTGACATATCTCTCTGCTAACACACTGAACTTCATATTCAAATGTTATAATAATGTGTTTGGATGTTTATGTATTAAAGTCAGGAAGGAAGGACATATATTTTTTCTCACAACTGCATATCCAACCACTAGAAAAATGCCTGTCAGTACTCAATAGCATCTAAAGAACAAATTTTAAACATCAAAACATATTTACATTTATATGTAAAAACATAGGCATATATAACAGAACAATAATATTGAAGTTCATTACCCAAAATGTTTGCTACTAAAATGCTATGGCATACTTTTTTTTTTTTTAATTCAGAAGACTATTAAAATAGTAAAAAACAAAATATTACCTTTGGAAACAAGATTAATTCTAATTAATTAATAAATATATTGCTTGATTTTTCTTTAAAAAGTAATTTCTTTTTATTTCTCTCAGGAGATATCCTAAGATTTTTAAACTATTTGTTTTCTTTAAAAATAGTTGAAACAGTCTATTTATAGTCAAATCAGTAATAAAACTGGACAATTCATTCCTTTGAATGCCTAATAATTGAGACTTGTAGGGTTTTACAGTCTTTATGACATCGGATAATTCTGAATTGAAGAGATCTGTTTTCTATGTTACTTTTATATAACCTTGATAGTAAAGTATATGCACACAAGATGAATGAAAAATAGCTTTCCATTAAATATATATTGGCAGCAAAACTATTTGTTCTTATACAGAACAACACTGATGCTCCAACCCTGAGAAAATGTTGGTAGTCTTACAAGTCTTCCACAGGACTGATCATCTTTCTGAAAGTTCCCTACATTATTGTCCCTTCCCCAAAACCAGAATTCACGAAACAGTGAGACTTCTGGGAAAAGGAATGAAGGTTTCTTTTGGATATTTTAGAGCAATTACAGAATGAATAGATATAACTTTTTTCATTATCTGTACATAAATGTTTTACATATTTAGATGGAAATTTTTTATTTAGTGATATTTTGATTAGATTTTTCTTCATTGGCATTCAAGATAAAAAAAGTGTGCCCTCTTTATGCATGGCTGATGAACTTATTAACAGCATAAAGAGGTACTTTCAATAGTGATATTTCTAGAGCAAGAAAGAAGCTTTGACAACCTCTGTCCATGAACCAATGAATGGATAAATAAGATATATATATATATATAGTGATATATACATAGAATGGAATATTACTCAGCTGTAAAAAGGAATGAAATCCTGATACATGCAACAACATGTTGAGTGAAATAAGACAAGCACAAAAGGACAAATATTGTATGACCTCCCTGGCAATTAGAATAAGCAAACTCATAGAGTCACAACCTGGAATATAGGTTACCAGAGGTGGAGTGAGGATAGGGAATGGGAAGTTAAGGCTTAAAAGGTATAGGTTTCCTATTTGGAATGGTGGAAAAGTTTTGCTGATGATTGGTGGTAATGGTAGCACACCATTATGAACACAATTAACAGCATTAAAATATAGATCTGAATATGATTAAAAGAGGAAATGTTAGATTGTATAAATATTAATATAATAAAAATAATTTTAAATCCATGGAATTACACTACACAAACATTGAGGTGTAAAATAAATCCTGGACATTTATTAATAATACAAATATAAAAATGTGCTCTCATAAATGGTAACAATTATCCCACATTAATGCAGGTTGTTATTGGTGGGTGGTATATAGGAATCCCATATTTTATGTATGATTGTTCTGTAAACCCACAACTTCTTAAATAAAATAAAAAAGAAAGAAGCTCTGAGCTCTGGAATGTAGTGATAGCACCCTCAATAATGACACAGTGTCCCTGGATTTTCCATCTCTTTGAGTTCAGGTGAGTACCAGTGAGAATTTTCCCCAAGAGAGATGGATCTCTTTTATTTTGTAAGTGAATTTTAAACTGAAGATAATTGTGGGATCTCACTGCAGACATTTGTGGGCAGATAATCTGAGGACAGATTTGGTTATTGTTTAGAAGATATTCCCCAGGAATTTAATTCATATGTAATGATCAGAGAGGCACCTCTCTTATTTTAAGGTTCTAGGGTCTATTTTTCTGCAAACAGTTCCATGGGAAAGATGAAAGGCAATGAAAGAAATGAATTAATAAACATATAGTGGCAAAATACAGGTATCACCTGAAGATAAAGTAGTGTTCTGTTCAAGAGAACTCAGCCAGAGAAAGGAAAGGCTAACACAGGTGAGAGTTCAGATAAAGGAGGAATTCAGTGGGAATAACATTTAAACAAACACTGAAGGAAAATGAATAAGGTGTGATTGTGTATGTGTGTGAGATTGAGAGGTGATGAAGGATGAGTATAGTACTCAGTGTAGCGAGAATAACAATGCTCCATTGGGCTTTGTGGTGCTGAAAGGGGGTTTCAAGAATTAATTCCTGCATGTCAATGAAGCCATTAATTAAGATTTGGTAATTGGAGGAGATATAACTTTCACTTGTTTGGGGAAGTTAATGTCTTCAATTTGAGATATATTTTAATTTAGGCACCAGTTACTCTTGGGGGAAATATAACTAAATAAATAAAAATGAAATCAACTCCCAACCCAAAAAAGCCTCTCTACAAAGGTAGAAGAGAGAGAAAAACTGTTTTATCATTGAATAAACATTAAAGCAAAATATGATGAACCACAGGCATTCTGCACATATTAAAAGACAGAAAGAAATCTTAAGCTTTTTTATGTGACTAAACAGATAGAATCCATTTCATACATATTTTCAAGTTATTTCTCATATCTTCATGACCAGAGGTAGGTTTACAATTTGGAGCCAGGAACACACTCCCCTAAACCCCCACCTCCAGAAGCTATGCTCATCTCTTATCAGGAAATTTGGAGCAATTTTATTTGATTACATTGCAAAGAAATGGCTTCCTTTCTTGTACAGACCTTGTGTGATAAAATTTGCAAGAGACTCAGTTAAACTTTGACACACTTTTCAAATATATGCATTTCAAATGGACAGAGAAAGTAGTATTACTCATAACTATAGATTTTCTAAAGTAAATCCTCAGAAAGATGGGAGGGAGAAGGATATCTCTTCCCTTATGTTCAACAGGGAGAATAAAGACTTTCTCATTTTTAAATTTACATCTCTCCTTAAATAAGACACAAGCATAAAGAGGTGAAACCTTAGAAATGAAGCCCATATTATAGTGTATTCACTGTCACTATAGGAACAGAAATGAAGGAAATGTCATCAATCAAAGAAATGTGCTAGATAGTACAGTGTATGAGATGAAGAGAGAGGCTGGAAGTGATTATTGAGATGTTTAAAAAATATTATTTGAGGAGCATTTTTGAATCCTTGGCTGCTCAAGCACATACCTTGCAAAGGGTTGGCTTAAACGATGGGAATTTTTTAGTTCATGGCTTTGAGGAAAAGAGAAAATCCAAATCAAGGCATCATCAAGGTGATGCTTTCCCCAAGAAGACTGATATCCTGGGCCTGGCTTCTGGTGATCCTTGGACCTTAGCTTGGCACATGTCAAGGCACAATGCAGGGTCTCCAAGTCTCTCCCTTCTGCTCAGGTTTTGTTTTTTTATTTTTAAAAAGATACTTAGAAGTGAATATTCTCACTGTCCTGATTTTGTGATAATCATTTGCTATATTAGAAACCATGCATGTGTCCCCAGACTTAGTTTTTCTCCCTAGGTATGGTTTTTAGAATGCAGTTGATAAACCAAGTCTGATGTATTATATGACCATCCTGTATGGGAAATGGCTCTAACTCTAGGTATCTTTGGTCAACCTTAAGAGATATACCAGAGGGAGGATGTGGCTAAAATGGTTGGGCATCTGTCTCCCATATGGAGGGACCAGGATTTGATTCCCAGGACCTCACAGTAAAAATTTTAAAAAAGAAAAATATAGAAGGCATGTGGGCTGCCAGTCCCTGTGCACAGTTGAATCATCAGGCCCCATGTGTGGATGTGCTGCCAGGCCCCACATGCCAGGGTGTCATCAGGCCCTGAACATTGGTGTGCCACCAGGCCCCATGAGTGGGTGAGCTCCCCAAGCCTTGCATGCAAGTGTGATCTCAGGCCCCTGAGTGGGTGCACCACCAGGCCCCATGCACAGGTACACTGCCAGGCAATGTGAGTGAATGTGCCCTCAGGCCCCACATGCAGGTTCACTGCCAGGCCCCATGCATTGGTGTGCCATCAGGCCCCATGAGTGGATGCATCACCAGGTCCCATGAGCTCATGAGCCCTGCAGGCCCGTGAGTGGGTGAGACCCCCAGGCCCCATGCACTGGTGAATTGTCAGTCCCTGCTGAGCCATGCAGCAAGATGATGACATTACAGGAGAGTAACACAAGGGAGAGCCAAGACAAGACATGCTGAAAAACCAGGAAGTAAAGTTGCACAGGTGGTAGGATGTCTGCCTGCCACATTGAAGTTTCCAAGGATCAAATCCCAGTGAAGAAAGGAGGAAAAGAATGGAAGAGAGGGCAGGAAACAGACACAGAGAATTGTTCCATGAAAGAACACAAAAACCAAAAATGGGGGGAGGTAAAAAATGGATTAAAAGTAAATAAATAAAAAAACTGGGTGTATTGGGGGAAAATGTAATGTATGGACTATAGTTAGTACTGTAGTAATATTTTGATGATATTCTTTCATAATTTCTAGCAAATGTTTCACAACAATGCAAGGTATTGGTAGTGGGGTGACGTGTGGGAGCCCTGTATGATGTTATGCATGTTTGTTTTTTAAGTTCACAACTTTCACTCTATACTTATTTTTTATGTGTGTTCATGTATGAATGATATGCTTCAATAAAATTTAAAAAAAAATTAAATTACATAAATATTACATAAAAAATATAGGTGATTCCCATATGCCCCACTCCCTGCACCTCCCACAATTTCCCACATAACAACAACCTTCATTAGTGTGGTACATTAATTGCAATTGGTGAACACATTTGGGAGCATTGCCACTAACCATGGCTTATAGTTTACATTGTAGTACACTCACTCTCCCACCCAATTCTGTAGGTTATGGTAAGATATATAATGGCCTGTATCTGTCATTGCAACATACATCAGGACAATTCCCAAGTACTGAAAAGGGCCCCATATTACACCCATTCTTCCCTCTCCCTGCCCTCAGAACCTCCAGTATCCACAGACTCCTCATCAATGGCATAATTTCTTCCATTGATATAATCACAATAAGTCTATAGTAAAATACCAGTAAATCTACTTTAGTACATAGATCATTCCCCATTCCTGAGATTCTGGAATGGTGATTCCCGTTCCACCACTAATTGAGAGGGGTCTGCAATCCCATATCTCTGATGGATGGGACTCTCTTGTTTGAAGTTGTAGATACTTTTGATCCCTTGGTATGGTGGTTGTCCATCTCCTCCTCACCAGTTGTACTGGGTGAGTCCAACAAACTGGAGATTAGATGCTGCAACTCAGTTGAGATTCAGGGCCCAGCTGGCACATGGACAGCCCAAAGATTCATGTCTCTTGGATGTACACTTACCAACACTAATACTAATTATAGGTTCAAATAGAAGAGACAGTTAGAGCCATGGGTAGGGAAAT
>JAQZBX010110060.1:0-10406 GCA_029593785.1 Cabassous unicinctus
ATTATGTTTGTAAACTGGCCTGTTCCTCTGGGCATATTAGATCGTATTGGATTCAGAGGTTTTACTTTTACTTGATTAAATTATGATTAAGGCTTTAATTGGGCCATGTCAGTAGGATGCTGAGTCTCCACCCTTTTTTAGGTGGGGACTCACAGAGAAAACCACATGGCAGAGGAGTTAGTTGGAGTTTTTTGATACTGGAGCTCCAGGAAGTAAACACACAGAAGAACACAGAGGAATAGAGATGGCTCCATAGACACAGCAGAGGCCCTGGGAAGAGAGAGAGCCTGATAGTCTACACCTGACCTTGTGGAGAGACCAGAGCAGCTGAGCCCAGAGAGAAACGAGCCCTGAAAGGGAAACAAGACTTATCCCAGCCTATAGCTGATATTGGAAGAAGCTGGGACCACAGAGCCTTTAGAGGAAGAGGAAGGCTAGACCCTTGCAGACATCTTGCTCCAACACATGGCAACAGACTTTGGTGAGGGAAGTAACTTATGCTTTATGGCCTGGTAACTGTAAGTTTCTACCCCAAATAAATACCCTTTATAAAAACCAACAGATTTCTGGTACTTTGCATCAGCACCCCTTTGGCTGACTAATACACTTACCTGTCACCTTTTTCCTTACATAAGTTATTGGAATGTACTATACACCAGGACTCAGTTTAAATATTATTCATATGCTCTCCTATGATCCTCCATTTCTCTAAATAGTTAAGACAACACAATTAGAGCACCTGGGAGAGTTTAGAATGCAGAGTTAAGTATTGCAAGTATACCTAGCTCCATCACCATCTGTGATCTGTACAAAATTTAATATACTATTTCAGATAGTCCAACACTCATTGAACCTCCACTGTGCATTTGGTGGCACACCAGATGTAGGGTAACTAGTGGTAGCGTGCAGCAAGCAGCAGGGCCAGTGGAGCCTGCATTCTTGAGGAGAATGAGCTCTCCAGTATCATAAAACAGGTGGTATTTCTTGGCAACAGCATATCAGCAACTTACTGGAGGTGCTGACCTATAGACATGAGCTCATCTAAAGTAGACAAGAACAATAAAATAAACATTTCTTCCCCTAAAGAGGTTGTGACTCTCTGTGCCTCCAAAGAGTACAATAACTTCTTCCTTTGGATTCTTCTTATATACAAGCTTTCTGATCTCCTCTTAGCCCTCTTTCTGGTTCTTATGTCATCATGTTGTGGGTTGTTTCCTTTGCTTGCCCATCTTTGGTAGCTTCTCTCCAAAGATAGCTGTCATCAGTGATGACAGAGTGTGAAGAAAGAATGCTCGACCTCGTTTCCATTTTCTCTGCTGCCTTTGATAAGATCTCCCAGGTGTGCCAAGAGATATTCTTTGATACCACTTTAACCTACATTACATTTCAACTATTTTCTTCCAAAACGTTTCAATGCCTGTTTTTTTTTTCTCCCTCTCTATCTCTGCTTTATGTTCTTAGTAGTATATTGTGAACATTTTAATTCACTCGTTTAACTGGAGCTTCAACATCCTTTGGTAAGATGGCTATAATAGCGATGTTGGCCCTGGGAGGAGGCCTGGCTATCTGAGGCAGGGGAGCAGCTCAGAAGCACCCAAGACCAATTTCTAGTTGTCCCTTTGACTCTTGTCAATGTCGATGGCCATCTTTCTCTTTCATTCTCTCCTTTCTACCAAACCAGTAGATTCCTTCCCGCCTCTTTTCTCCCCGTCCTCTTTTCCTCCTGTCCTTTATGCCTTGTTTCCACCGGTGGCTGGCTGACCTTCCAGCCCTTCCCCCCTTGACCAATTCCTCTTCATCCCTTGTGACCCAGTGCGGTGGTCAACACATGTGCCAAACCTTCCCTGACCTTTACAGGCAGTTTAATGCTCTCTCCTCTGAATTTCCACAGCACCCCCTTCATACCTCTCTTATGCACTTATCTCAGGTGTCTGCTTCCCTCATTAGACTAGAAGCTTATTCATCTCAACATCCCCTGAAACTCACAGAAGGGTTTCAGTAATGTTTGCAAAATGAATATGTAAAAACCCAAAGCCTGAGGAGTCACCCAGAATTGCTGTCCACAGGCACAACTTTGACCACCTGGCAAGCTGCTGGGCTGTACAGGCTCCTGATCTGAGGCAGAGGTACTGTGATTCTTCCAAGGAAGCCTCTCCACAGGCTCAAGTCCAAATCACACAGAGAAGGATTGAATAATACGCCAAAAAAGGAAGAAGGCACTTCCAGATAAAATAGGAAATGGACAGTCTATGAGAATAGGGGTCTTGGAAATGCTGTTTGTGATGCACAGAATCCACAGCTAAGTGAATGTGTGTTCTCTAAGACAAGATTAGTACCATTACGTCTTTATGGAGAACACTAGGGCTCCTTCTGAAAAGAGCAGCAAATTCTGCAGTCATAATTCTGACACTCAACAAGGAGCTGTTCAGAGGGAAGAGGAGGAGATTTGGAGGCTATAGAAGCAAGGAAGAAAGAGAAGCATCCACTGAGTGTTCTGGGAAGGAGCTACCCAGTGAGCAAATGAATGCACACAAACTCAGCTGATTTTTGTTGTGATGACAGACGAGTTTCCTGCAGTGCCTGAGTGCAGCCCAGCAGGCAAAGGTGGAGGGACAGAACCGGACCATTGTGCCTGATTCAGGAACTGCTGCTGCTTAGCTGCCAGCGCCCCTGTCCTTAGAGAAAAACACCACCAGTGTTCCATGGTGGAGAACTGGGGAGAATGCACCCAGTATTCTTATTTTGTTTCTGTGCCACGTGTCAAATTAGTGGAGTTGGGAATATTTTAAGTTAAAAACAATTATACTAGGATTTCAGAGTTAGTCCTCATCTATGGTTGTGGCTTGCTAAAATTGGAAGTGCTTAAGGTAACATGTACACTTTCTATTATTTTTCCATTAGAGCATTTAGAGGAGACACCTGACTACTAATCGTTTTTTATCAGGGAATGAAATTTCTGACATCTCATAAATAATTAGTTTCACGAAGAGGTGAAATGCTGCTTGAACCCACGCATCTAGGATCTCCCGCAGGCATTACACAGGGCTGGCAGCTCACATCATTTCCTTTTCCTCCTTTATATTTCGTATTCCACCCTTGACCTTCAGTCATGACCTTTTGCCCTTCTCTCCTCTTTATCCTTCATGACCCAGTGCAGTGGTTGATGCGTGTGAAAAATCTTCCTTTACCACTATAGACTGTGACGTGCTCTCTCCCCTGAATTTCCACAGCCCTCCCTTCATACTGCTCTTATTGTACTTATCTCAGGTGAGCATTACACATTTAGGGAGCTGGACACTGGTCTTCTGGGGCATCTGCACATGCCCTGGCTTGGGGCCCAAAGAAGTTCTTGCACCTGGTCTCCAAATCCATTTTTGTTGTTCTGGGAAGTAACTCTTAACTTCTGCTCCACTTTACTCTTCTAACAGACTAAAAGGGCCACCTTCATGTCTACTCAAGCCACGATGACACTAGTCAGCGATGACAAGCAGTCCTCATCCCCTACTGAGTCAATCCCACCCAGCAGGATTGCACTTGCCCACCTTGACAGGTGGCAGGACAATTACTTATTGCCTTCTTGACCTGCTTCAAAGCTTCCTGTAACCTGGCAGTGAATGAAATGCACAGCCTTGCAACTCGGTGACATTTAAGGCGACTACACATTAGTTTCAGGAAGCAAAATAAATTGGTACTCAGCTGCTCCGAGTCTATTTTTCTGGTTAGAGCTATAAATAAAAAGAAATGGTTGTGCCATTACATGTGTGACAGCCAACCTGCCCCCTCCCCCAAGCAATCACATTCTCTCCCCCCCCTCCCACTTTGTTCTAGTCCCCTGAGGAAGTGTTAAGGATTATATTTGGAGGTTGCCTGGTGCTATGTGTCTACATTTGAATCCTACACACACAAATAAATATAATAAATGAATGGGTGTGTATTTAAATTACATATCCACCCCCACTGAATTTGTAATTCTTCCATATGAAAATATTTCCCACTATACAACTCCCCAATATTATTTAGTCCCTTTTATTCATGGGACTAAGTTTGCATCACTCAACGGTGACATTTCAATGACAGTTATTACAGTAACACAGTAATGACCTTGTGAAGTGTGGTTTATTGGTATGCTTATCCAGTAATTTATATATTCCATAAATACTAGTTATGATGTCTAAAGAGAACTCAAAAGACATTTTTTTTCCCCACACGAGTGACTGTGAAATATAACATTTTAAAAAGCATGATCTAATACTTACTTGCCCCATGGTTCCCCTAAATTCCTTCCTTTCAAAGTGGTATGTTGCTTTCTCCCCCAAGACTTAAATATTAGAAAGAAAAAATCAAAACACCCTTCCCACCCTCATTCTCACCCCCAAGGAACTGATGTCTGCTTTGTTCAAACGCGAAGGAAAAAAACAGGAATCAGTCAAACCAAATGGTCTTCACCCTCTTTCAAACTAAATCTGTTTTAATCAGTATGCTAGCACATTCTGTCAAACTCCCCGACTTTTTCAAGCAATAAATTATTCCTTCAGTTTCGGCAAAAGCTAAAGCTTTGCCAGCCCCAAACCGACTCTACAGAGGCCGTTGCCAAGTTGATTTCCCTCTCTCAGTCAAGAGGCTGCTCTAAATTAATAAGGCCAATCAGAAATGCACGAGGCCCGGGACGGCCAATCATTCTCCTGGAGGCTTTTGCCATCTCCTCTGCGGTCACATAAATCACGTTAAAGCTATTACACCAATGACCATAAATCAGGGGGCTGTCCCTCCCGAGGACATCGCAGATCAAAATGATTCCCGCGGCCGTTCTGCACCGGCACCCCCTGGAGCCCGCAGGAGAGCGGCGCTGCGCCCCCCTTGCCCCCGCGGGCTGCTTCGGAGTTGGGGAGGGGGGCGGAAGGCCCGGCCCGAAGTGATTTGTTTTTCCAGAACACCCGAGCTGGCCTCGCGCAGCCTCCCCAGCTAATTCGCATTTCGGCTGCACCCAGCTGTGCCCGCCGCGCTGCTAGGAGATTGCCTCGGTCCCCCAGGTGCGGGGACTCCATCTGCGCGCCTCCGCGAGACTATTTACAGGCGAGGTTAGGCCCGTGATTGCTGGGATGGAAAACTCATTTCTCAGCCTGGCTTTTATTTACACTCTTATTAAAGAGCCTTTCACTCACGTCGGAATGGCAGCGAGTGGCTGCGGCGCGCGCTGGGCCCCGCGCCAGGCAGCAGCGTCCGCCGTCGGTGAGCTGCCGGGACGGCCGCGCCCGCCATGCTGCGCGAAGAGGAGGAATGGTCGGCGCGGGCGGGGGTGGCGCGAGGGGAACCTTGGCACCGGGGCTCGGCTGAGAAGGACCCTCATTGTTTCGATCACAGTGGAAAAGCCTAATTGCTTTGTTGATAGTTACTTTCGTTCCGCGTTAGCTGGCTCAGCGCCCTCTCCTTCCCCCGCCCCTTGCTGGGCCACACTCTCTTTGTGAACGTTGACTATGAGAAGATGAGAGAGTGATGTGATTTAGCTTCCATCTAAAACCCTCAGTGAAGATTCAGTCTCCTTTCCCCCTGCGATTCATTTAGCCATCGGGGTTGAACTCGGCAGTAACCACAGGGAGGGAAAGTTCGCGGTTGCTCTTCCTGCTGGCACCGCGCCTTAACCCCCGCCCCCCCCACTCCCGGAGCAGGCCTACGTGTGTGCGTGAGAGCCAGCATGTCCTGAAAATCCTCCTGCAGCCTCGGCACATCTGGGGCTTCTAATCATGCATGTACGATGGCTGAGAGCAGTAAAACCCAGGTCAGCTGTTTGGAGACAGGGAACTGTTTTTTTGAAGGCTGACCAAGCCTGAGAATTCAGTAAATGGACGCCATGCTGTGTTCTTTCTGACTCCTGTGCAAAACAGTCTTAAAACACCGAGGCGATTCGTTTTTAATCCTAGAAGGGATAAAGTTTCCAGATGGGGAGATTTGCTGCAGGGGGCGAAGCAGGTTTCTACAGTTCTTGCCTCTGCTTTGGAAATAGAGATTTTGTTCTTGTTTCCTAACCAACTCCCTTCGCTAGCTTCCTCATCCTTTGCAGAAGTGGATAATATCTTCCTATTCCTTTCTTCTGGCTATGGTCCCTTTTGGTTTGACATCTTCTCCTACCCTTTCTCTATCATCCTCCCATCTGGTGACATCTCTCTTTCCTCTTTCAAGGTTCTTTTTATTCCCTGAAAAGAGTGGATTCTTTTGCCCTCCTAACCCTCATTTCTATCACTTCCCTCAGAAATGCCCCCTTTCCCTTCCCTAATAACTCTGGTGGCAAACTTACTCTCCTGCACAGCTGCAGGGGCTGCTGGGCACGGTGTCATTGGGAAAAGTACACCAGAGTACTAATGCTTGACTGCTCCACCAAGATGCCCATCCTACAGTGCCCTGGGACTCCAGTCCAGTGAGAGGAACCAAGGAAGCCTGCCTGGAACAGTCCTGTGGCTCTCCCTCCTCTTCCATGACTTGGGAACCCTTTCCCTCAGGGTAGCTTTGACCTGGCACAGTTTTTCTTCTTCTTATGTTCCAGGTGATCTTTTTTTTTTTTTTTTGGACACAAGAACCAACCACCCAGTGAAATTTCTCTGCCAATAGAGCATTATTTCTACCCTTGCAGTTTTTCAGTTTTGTCCTATGTAGAGTTTCCAAGTAAAATATAGGACACCCATTTAAATTTGAATTTCAGATAAACAGCAAATAACTTTTTAGTATAAGCATGTCCCAAATATTGCATAGGATATACTTATATTAGAAAATTATTTTTTCAAGGGTATGTGTCCTTAATATTCTTACACAGAGATTCTCACATTGGAATCACCTGGACATCATTTAAAAAACATTGATGTTGGTTCCCTTCCTAGGGATTCTGATTTCATTGGTTTGAGATAGGGCCTGGTAAACAGGTTTTTTTTTTTTTTTTAAAGCACTCAGGTGATTTTAATGTGCAGCCAGGTTATAGAACCACTGCAGAAAGAGACAAGTAATTAATTAAGTACTCATAGGTGCTGCATTGTTGGATTTAACTTCCATTGAGCTTAAATTCTTTGGGTTTTGTTCTGCTGAAAAATGTCATCATTCTTCTCATTGCTGAGCCCGGAGGCAAAGGTCAAGCAGATCATTGAAAAATGCTCTTTTAGTGTGTGAAATGGTCTTATTTCAGGTCAACTGAACCCATAAAGAGAGATGTCAAGAGCTGTAATATTGATATCACCGTAGCAAATGACTCTCCATTCCGACACTTCAGGTTTTGTAATAAATAGTGCAGCTGGGTACCTGGTAAAAGATTTACCTTTCACCATTACTTTTATTACAGGTCAGTGCTCAGGAATGTAGGATCTGTTTTAAGCACACTTCTAGTTCAAGAGGAATTTGAGCATAATTTTGATCACTTTTTCCAGACCCTGGATGCCTGTCCTTCAACTGTTAACTGTTGTGTCTGGAGAGCTAAAGCTTACCTGCTACTTACTTGTTACTGAAAAATTCATAGAAGGTTCAGGTATTGTGGTTAATAGCCCTGGGGTAGCAATACTATTCATTCTGCTTGGGTAAAGAACTTATATTTGAGCCTGATATTCCATTTTACCATGAAGATAAGTTTTGCCACCATAAACCTTGATAGTAAGTGCTGATGGAGATGCTGGCACAGAGCTTCAGCTGAGTCAGAGTCAAAACTAGAGTGAGTGGGGAATAAGAGGCCTGTGACAGAAACACATTTTATAGAAAATGGTGTTGGTGGGTCAGCAGATAACATTGCTTGGTTAGTAAATGTCTCAAAGCAAAGTTCAGGGATGGAGATTTGATGAAAAAGGCTTTGCTAAAAATGTGTCATGGAGGTTTTGTTACACTGCTTATTATCTAATAAGTTCCAGAACACTGGTGTGGTGGAAGGCAGTTAGGTATAGAATATTAGCCTTGGGTTTGAAATCTTGGCTTTGAGTTTCTTGACTCTGTATAGGTGGGCAAATTACTGCACTTATCTGAACTTTATTTCCTCATCTGGATGAGCGCTTCTGGAATGGTGGAATAAAGACTTTTGAAAATCTGCTCCTCCTCATGAACAAAGAGAATACTAGTAAAATTTATCAACATCAACTTTTTCAGAATTCAGAAAACTAACCAAAAGGCTTGCAACAATCCAAGGAGCATTTATTCAAGAAAAAAGGGCATCTTGTTAAGAACAGGGAGCTTTTTAGTGTTTTAACTTGCTCAATTTTCATCCCCTTGTCTTGAGCTCTGTGGTATTCTTGAACACCAACAGCCTCACAACCACAGTAGCTCAGAAAACTAGCAGCCTAATAGCCACTAGAGAAGGAAGCCTGAGTTTGAAGTTTCCCAAAAAGCCCTACTCCCAGAGAATTGCCATTATTTGAGCAGTCTGGCAGTTCCCTGGAAAGGGATTTGTCTTTATTTGACCTGCTCTGTGTGAACTACCCTATTCCCAGGGCATGTTTCAAAAACAATTGTTTAATATTGCAGCTGTCTGAGGCAGCAAGGTCAGTTGGGGCTAACAAGAGGCTGACCAAAACACTGGGAGATGAGATGTCCAAAGGGGTTTTTGAAAAGCTCCAAAATTCCAGTGTATTACTGGGGATCTAGAAGTTCTCACACATGTGCAGGGTGCTGTATATAGAAATTCCCAAGAAAGTCCTGAGAAGGCCTAATCCCACACCTCTGGCTGATCTTAAGGCTCTGGACAACAGTAAGTGAAGGCTAGCAGAGTTGTAAATTGCTTTCTGGAACACTGAAAGTGTGCCCTAACACACACACACAGAGCTCCTTGGCAAAGGCAGAGAGACTTATTGGTTCAAAGTATTAAGGAAATCTCTGTTCAGTCATTAGCTGACTGCCTAGCTAAATGAGGAAAGAATTCAGTGGATGCACATGACAAAGAATATAGACTTTATAGAATTAGTCCAGGAAAGTCACTAAACAAGTTGCTGCCACAACAACAACAAACAGCAACAAAAAACCCTGGGGAGGAGGAATCTGATATCCAGGATTGTCACATTATATTATTTTAAATGTCCAGTTTTCAATAAAAAAAAATTACAAAATGTGCAATGAAACAAAAGTATAGCTTATACACAGAAACAAAGCTGTCAAGAGAAACTATTCCTGCTGAAATCCAGATGTTGGACTTAACAAAGATTTTAACTGAGTTATTATATGTTCAAAAACTAAAGGAAACCATGCCTAAAAAAATTAAAGGAAGGTATGAGAATGATGTCTCACCAAATAGAGAATATCAATAAAAAGGTTGAAATTATAGAAAAGAAACAAAAATTCTGGAGTTGAAAAGTACAATAACTGAAATGAAAAATTCACTAGAGGGGCTCAACAGCATATTTGAACTGGCAGAAAGAAAAATCAAACAACTTGAAGACAGGTTAACTGCAATGACCTAGTCTGAGGAACAAGAAGAAAAAATGAAAGATAAACATAGCCTCAGAAATCTGTGGGACACCATCAAGGGTACCAACATCTATGTAATGAGAGCACCAGAGGAAGGGAGAAAGGTGCAGAAAGAATATTTGAAGAAATAGTCGTCAACAAGTCCCCAAATTTGATGTAAAACATTAGCCTACATATCCAAAAAAATCAACAGACTCCAAGTAGGATAAACTAAAAGATAGCCACACCTAGACACATCATAGGCAAACTCTCAAAAGCCAAAGACAAAGAGAATCATGAAAGCAGAAAGATAAAAAAGTGACTTATCATGTACAAGGTATCCTCAATAAGATTAATGGCTTATTTCTCATCAGAAAGCATGGAGGCTAGAAGGCAGTGGGATATCATATTTAAAGTGCTGAAAGAAAATAATTGTCAAATCATTCTATAGTCAGCAAAACTATCCTTTAAAGATGAAGGGGAAGGGAAATGGATGTGACTCAAGTGATTGAGCTCCTGCCTACCACATGGGAGGTCCCTGGTTTGGATCCCGGTGCCTCCTAAGGAAGACAGTGAGCTGGTGTGATGGGCAGGTACAGCAAACTGATGCCACAAGATGATGCAGCAAGAGACACAAGAAGGAAAAAAAAACATGAGACACAACAAAGCAGGGAGTGGAGGTTCCCGGTGCCTCCTAAGGAAGACGAGCAAGACAGCAAGCTGACACAACAGACAGGCATGGTAAACTGATGCAACAAGATGACACAATGAGAGACACAAGAAAGAAAAACATAATGAGAGACAGAACAAAGCAGGGAATGGAGGTGGCTCAAGCGATTAGGCACCTCCCTCCCACTTTGGAGGTCCCGGGTTAGGTTCTTGGTGCCTCCTAAAGAAACAAGATGAACAGACACAGCAAGTGCAAAACAATGAGAGGGGTGGGGAGAAATAAATAAATAATCTTTTTTAAAAAGAAGACCACACATTTACTAAAAAAAAAAAAAAAA
>JAQZBX010110061.1:0-10408 GCA_029593785.1 Cabassous unicinctus
CAAAGTATTAAATTTAAACACAGGCTAAGAGTTAGGAAAACTATATGATGAAGCTCCCAAAATTTTGCAAAAGAAATTTTACAAAAGAAATACATATTATTTAAGAGACACAGAAAAAGAGTCATTTGGTGCCATGCTTTTATTCAAATGATAGCGGGAAAAACTACACGGTACCAGGAAATAGCAAATATGACAGTATTTTACAGCACAGCATCTTTTAAAAAAACTGTAATAAGCAATGCTCTAGAGTGGACAGGTAAGCACACCATACACTGTACACTGCTCAAAAGGGCCCATGAAACATAATTAAATTGCTAAATTTGGCTTTAAACAGCCAAATAAAAACTGTAACAGTCATTCTAAAACAGAAATGAAAAACTGAGAGGAATTAAAAAGCTTTCCAAAGCTGTGTCAAATAGCAGACTTTGAGAGTCTGCACTGGTAATCATGGTAAGTGTTTGGCAAATTTAATTGAGTAATTATCATCATAATAATTTGACCTCTGATGAATGCACCAGTGTGTTTCCAGAAGGTTGATGAAAATCCCCAGACTTTATGAAATGGCATAATTTTCATTTGTATAATTTTTAAAACATAATTCCAATGAAAGCTGCACCGTAATAAATCGGCAGACTTAAAGAACTATATCCATATTTCTTCCGCATTTATAAAGAAAAATCTTATACTGAGAGAAATGGACTTCCATGGCAATATTCACATTCTACCTTTAGACATTATAACATTTGATTCAAATTTAAGAATAAATGGTAGTTCTGTTTAGTTTTAAATAGTTCCTCTATTTCTTGCATCCAATTTTTCTTTTAATGGCCAATATCACAAAGAAGGTTGCTTTGATAAGGGAAATTTAAGCAACAGAGAAGAACAAATTTAACAATGTAAAATGCTTAATTCTCCTTTTGACTATTATTCACCATATTTTGATTAGATTTGCTTATTTAAAAAAAAATCTAAACATGTATTTGACAATCATTTCCTTTTAAATGTGATAGAAACTATTGTCTTAAAGGTAAAATGTGCAATTCCCCATTTTTAATATTCATATATTATATACACAATATGTATACACTTAAAATATAAGAGTTACATATCCCAGTTTCTTACATGCAAACAGTAGATCACAAATAGTTTTGAGCTACACATGTATCTTGCACAGGTATTGGAAAAAAATCTGTAAAATTTTTTTTACAGTTTTAACAAATATACATAAATATAAGAACATAAATTACAGTAAAATATTGACAGCATTTGAGAAAATGTTGATAACCCAGATGCACTGATGCCTAAAGGCCTTATAAGAATAGAAAAGTACAGTTCAGGGACATCTCATTCCTATTCTTTTTTAAAATAAGTAAATACATCATGTGAGCCATTAGTTTTCTCTCTAAACAACTCAATTAGAGAAATGTATATATTTTAGATTCTACTTCCCATGAAAGAAAACAAGCTATGCATCTCATTTATGACACAATACTGTCTTTTCCCCCAAGTTAACACAGTTGTCACAACACTGAAACATAACAAGGTCACAATCATTCAAGTCTTTTCCTGAGAATGAAGTTTTTCCCCAACTAACCCTCTTGTATATATCGTTAAAGGAACAAAGATCATGTAGAAATTTCAAGTGTGTACTTAACCTAAGATGTTCCACTTGAAAAGGATTAAAAAGAAGAAAAACTCAATATAAGTAAAATAATGTGAAGCTATCTTAAAATTAAATGTAGCCCTTTGTACATGTTCAAAATTCTAAATATAATCTTTATATCAGTTATAAATATTATGTAAAGACTTCTTGAGAACTTGTGGCAGGAAGCCTAACATTGTAAGGTTGAAAGACTACTCTCAAAGTGTCATTCACTTCTGCCAGTTTATAAAGTGACTTACTTTAAAAGAGAGGGAAAGCTTTTCTTTGTTAAAAGAATAATCTAAGTTATTGTGAGTTGGCCAGAAGTGATGGAAAAACAGCACTGATTTAATCAGCAACTTCTTATATTCTTGGTTAAAACTTATGTGTTTTAAATTGAACCTACTAGCAGCTCTTTACATCACCTCTTATTTAATAGAGAAATGTTAATACTTGAGTAAATAATAAATACAGAATTGTAAATACTTGGCAGAATGATTTTTGTAAAAGTTTTAACACCATTAAAACATGAGGTGTAAAAATAAACTCTAGTGTTTCTCTTAGCACAGTAAGAAAGGTGCAAGCTTCCTCTGAAGGTGTATTTCCTACTCATGATCTCCACATGAAACAAAATAAAAAAGTATCTTAGAATAAACCCCCAGGAGAGAAAAAATAGCAAAATAAAACATTTGAAGACAAGCATGAACATTAAAAGGTTAAAAAACAAGAAGCAACAAATAAAACACATAATTTGTAATCTTAGCCATATTTCGAACCATAAGTCCAACTAGTGTAGATGAAAATTCAGTGCTTCAACATAACTGCCATCAAGCAGGTGAACTCGCTAACACATACAGGTCTCTACTTGTGAATCAAAACATTTCCTTCATCAGCTGGACTTATCACCTAAAGTGAGAATCTTCTGCAGTCCAAAATACTGTGGTTTACATTCCAGTTGTTCATGACAACAGAGCTTAAAAGTCCAGTTTTAATTAATAAAAGTCTTGTTGGCAATTAGAAAGATTTTCTATAGGCAGGAAAGATGAAGTGCAAATTTATCACGAATGTTCTGAAGCAAATATTTCCCAACTCCTATGCCTTTGTGGGTAAAAGTTTTTTGGGTGTTACTGGTCTCTTGGTCTGCCACAAATGGCTATGTATGGTAATAGCATCAACACTGGCAGATAAAGTTTTAGCAGGTATGTGGCTAAACTGTTTCCTGTCAGAGTTATATTTGTAAAGTCCCTCAATCATTTTTTTAGTGATAGATTTAGGGCCTATCCCAGTCAGTTTACTGATTTCTTCAGTTTCTGGGCAATAAGTATACAAAGACCTGAACTGGCAGCCTGAATCCCGAAACAAGATTAAGAAGTTGTTGGCATCTGACTTCTCCATTTCCTTTAGAATAAAAACAAAAAACAAAAAACAAATAACAATGAAAATCCTCAAACATTTAGCTGAATGAAGTTTATATAATTGTGTTGCATTTCTTAGTCAATTTTTTAAAGACATTTAATTTAAAGTATCAATTCTTAATAGCCAAAATAAGATACATATTATAAAAGCAAATCAAGCTTTAATTAAAAAATGTATGCAAACATCTTACCATTGAGATTCTATTGGCTCTGTGTAGATACTATAATCCTGTAGGAATATCTTTTAAAGATGTAAAGCTCAGTCTTGTTCTTAGCCAAACTGTCTTTATCATTAACAATCATGCATGGATTATGTCCTTTGCTAATACGGTTTCATTTTAAAAGGAAAGTTATGTTATCTATATTTATGAAATGAGTGGTTTGGGGCAAGAAATTGATTTATATTTTATATTATCATCTAAGTCTATTCCTAATCTTTAAATCTACAGTCTTTCAGAACCCAATTTGAAAGTGAACTAAATAAAAAAACTAAGATGTATAGTTACAGATCTTTTGAATGCTGTTGAAATTCTAAGAGTTCTACAAGGAATATTTTCTTTTGAATTGATAGAGAAGACTCCTACAGTTTTAGTATGTTGCCAGATTTAATTTTCATGCAAGCATGCTTACCTCTAGTATTCTTTTCTTCTGACCTTCATTTACTTTTCCAGCCAAACAGCAATGAGCTAAAGCATTTTGTATTATGTGTTTATTGGATTTTGCACTGGGTTCTTTATAGAGCTTTGGTCCTATGGTAAAGATTTAACAATAACAAAAATAACATTCCTATATCAGAAATACTACATATTTAAATGATAAATATTTACTATATTTAAATGACATTAAATAATGATGTAATTATTCCTACACTGATAAAACACTAATAGAAAGCCAAATTCTGTGTTGAAAGTCTTTGATGGATTATACTCCAAATCAGAAGTTATTTATCTACACAGGGAAATCTTGATATTTCTATGGCTTTCTGAAGTTTGCCTGTAATAGCAGTTCTGGAAATCAGATATCGCTAAAATTGCTATTGTCTGTTTAGTGTTTTTTCTCAAGTCTGGTAAGGTTATTGGTGAACTTGAAGAAGAATGGGTCCATGAGTAATTTAAGCTATTAAAATGACAAGAAAAAACCCTTTTTTCTTCTTCCACACCTATGTTTTATTTTATTTATTTATTTTTAATCAAGGGTACGCTCCTTGTTCAGTGAAAGCAAAGAAGCACTTTTTGCCATTTTCCTGTAACGTTCCTACTCATGAAGAATAGACCATAGTACAGTCTTCCTCCTACTTCATACTTATTAAACTCTAACCTGCAAGGCAAGAACTATGCCTTACCCCTTAGTACTGTGCTGGTAAACTGGATCTTGGGGAGAGGGAGGGGCCGATCTGTAGCATTTACTGATTTCTACAGTGTAAATACTCCCACCATGGCTGATTTCAAGTTACCACTAATTCAACAGCTTGAAAAATTCCTGAAAATTTAATAATCAGTTTGAGAGCCAGTATGAGCGGCTCCAGCACACCACTGCAACTCTGCAAGTCCATTATTCAGAACAGTGCCTGAAAGATATGGGGACCATAATTGATTGTTAAATTAAAGTAACTAGAAGGAGCTGTGAGAATAAAATGGAAATGTTGTATAATCCCAGGTCTTAAAGGCTGTCAGACTGGAGAAGTACAAGTGGAAAATGTCCAGGTTCTAACCTCTTTAGGCATATTTTATAGTGACCCACTTCCACTGGGTCAAAGGTGGATAGAGGCAATCTCCTTCATCCTCTGCTCTTCTCACACACGTTCTTTACCTGTGCCTTTTTATTTTACCTCTCAACATGCTCACATCTCTTCTCATCTTTTCTCGTGTTTCAATTTTTTAATCGCGTCCTTACCCACATTCTCTTTGTCAATTTCCTTTTATTTCAAAATGTCTCCCCAAACAGAGGCTAGAAGATGGACTGTTAGGATTAATACCTTCCTAGTCCAAAGCATTTTTCTAATCTTTTAAAGCCTCTTTATATTTATTGATGGTGCACAATTCTAGATGATTGAAATCTCAATGTTAGGGAGAAGACTTTGTGGATTCTAATTGTTTCTGAGTACTCTGGACCTATGTATTGCAGATAGAAAACTCTCTAAAACCTTCTTGAGACCCAAACTACAATGCAAAAATAGCAAGCATTTTAAAGATAGAAGTAAAGGGATGAGGTCTAAGTGGCATCACTAATTTTGTTTAGAAACCTGTTTCAATGATCTGGGACAAATCACACCTCCCTAAATGGAGGTATGTCACTGAAACTGACCTACCTGTAAGTTACCACCTGCATTCATTGTGTCTCATCAGACTCCCGTGTGTATATCAAGAGATGAACTAATGAAATATTCTTTAAAATAGCCTATATCTCTTCTCAAATATCTATTTTTAACTGTTCCCCTAAAAATTTACAGACACTAACCTGTATATTCTGTTCCAGAAGCCACTGAAGATGTTGTTGATGCATTTTCCCAGTCTTTTTCTCCATTTCGACTGCCACAACGACTGGGAGATAAGAAGCCTTCTACAGACTCTGATCTAAATAGTACACAGAATATTTTTTATGTTTCAAGAAAAAATATTTGGTGGCCAGAATGGCAGATGTGAGTAAAAAACAAAATCAACCCAAAAGCTTAGAAATAAAAAGATGGTGACAACTTCATTTGTCTTAGTCACAGCCATGCATCCAAGTCCCTAGAACAGTGCCTACAGCAAAGTAGGCACTCCACAAATATTTGGTGATGTGGAATGAATGTATTTCCATATGAAAATGGACAGTTAATGGAGTAGGATGGTCATACAAAGACTAGAACTCAAAGCTGATGACTGCCACTGGAAACGTTTTCTTTGATCTGGGTATTATAGCATAAGATAGTGAAATACTGACTTTTAGCTTCTAATCCACACATTAGGGGAAGAGTACAAAAGAGATCTTTCTTAAGTCATAGGCAATGTACTTTTAGAATTATTCTAGTTGGAGGAAAACTATATTCAGTGGAGAATAAGCTACAGGCTGGCACTATATAGATGATGTACTTTCTATTTTTATAGGCCAAGAGTTCATCACAATCATATTAGCAATTACTGTTAATGTTTCATAGCTATAAAAAAGTATCTTTTCAATATCCATAATTATAAAATATAAAAACATTTATTGGAAGATGAATAAACTGTACTAGTGTTCCTCTTTATGTAATAGTGTTCCTCTTTATGTAATTTATTTTAACAGAAACCTTAAACAATCCTAGTCAACAAAACTTATAAAAGCCAATCATTATAAAATATAAAATAAGATAGCTAAATGATTTTTACTTAGAATTGTGTATAACTGCCGGTACCATATTCTTTTCCATTAAAAATGTTTATATGTTATAGATTTACCTTGGTGTCCTCTTGCCTGAATGAACACTTTCATTATCGCCTGTGTTCAGTGATGCCAAAGAAAGGCTAGAGACTGAAAAAACACGATAAATTCGTGATCCTGAATAAAAACAGAATTAGAAATTTAAAAGAGCAACTAGCAAAGAGTCTGTTCATTAGATAACACCAGCATATGAAAACTGTACTTCTGTAGTTTCTTTTCCTTTTTTCTTTACTATTCATCTAAACACATAATATGCTTGCATGCATATATGCATAATTAATTTTAAAATTAGTAAGGAATCGACTTTAAATAAACAATGAAAAAACAAACTTGTTATTAGGATTATTCCAAAAGGAAAGGGCTATTACAAGACACAATACTGTCATCCCTAAGAAAAAAGGTTTTTAAAAAGGAAACTAAACAAAGTTAAGACTAAAAGAATAAAATATGTTTAGGAATATCTAATTCAGTTCAGTCCGATATTGGGTATCAAAATGTTTCACTAACTGGAAAAGGCAGAGTTCTTTTTAATCAATATTGTATACCGAATTTAAAAATATATATATATTCTCAACCCTAGAAATTACAAATTTGGATTTCTGATCATCTCTATTTTGAAGGAGGAAGTCATAAACTTTTTTTCCCAGTTTTTTTTTAAAAGGTACTTTGATTACATAAATGTTATGTAATCATAACATACATAGGGGAAAACTTTTGATTTTATAGTCTTTATTACACTGACATGTTTCTTGTACAATTCATACACACAAAATGTATCCTTAAATTTACAAGTGTGTGAGGGGTAGTTAGCAATTCTGAAAGATTATATCTGAGGGCAAAGTTCCCCAATAGGTTAGTATTTAAATTGGATTTTTATCATTCACATTTATTCTACTGAATATATGCATGCACACATAATACACACAAGTCATAATCTTCGTTTGCTCATTTTGGTATTCCAAATAAGGAGCATGCATATTCTAAAATTGTGTATCAAATTTTGCATATCGAAGCACAATCAAGTTAGTATAACATACCAAGCTGGTGTTTTTTTATGAACAGACTCTTCATAATAAGCTGTGTTACCTGGAGGACCTTTTATTGGTGTTTTGGGGGATTCAATATGATCTCTATGAATAGATTTTGGGCGCTGTTTTTTTTGTTTTGCTACTTGAGGACGGGGTTTAATTACTGTGTCCATATCTTCCATTAGTTTCAGTTGTTTTCGCCTCATATATTCTTGCCTAATAAATTCTCTGCGTGCTCTCTCATCTTCTTTCTTCTGACGTTCTTCCTCAGTTTTACGCCTAAGAAATCAAATAGTCAAATTTCTTATGCTGCATACCAAAGACAAAAACAGCATGTATTGGGAGGAGTATGTATTTGATGTGAGAAGGGAGAATTATTATTTTCAAACACCTTGAGGAAAAAAAGGGTCATATAAAATTAAGATATTTTAGGTTATTTTTGAGATAACCTTACTGAGAAAATTTTGGTTATTTATAAAAGAAAATACAAAACCAAATGAAGTTTTTTTTTTTTTTTTTTAAGTAGGTACTGGGGATTGAACCCAGGACCTTATACATGGGAAGCAGGAGCTCAACCACTGAGCTATATCCACTCCCCATGAAGTAATTTAAAACTAGTATTTTTGGAGAACTTTACTTTGAAATACCTCAAACTTAGGATAAAAATATATAATCAGGCAATTTAAGTTAACTTCTAAAAAGTGCCAAAAATCAACACTAATTTGTCTCTATATACTGCAAAAGTCTTTGAAAAAATCTGTTAATACAAATATCAATGAGATACTATCGTCTCACAACACATACTTACCAAATTTTTCTAAATATGCCCATTAGTGCTCAGATTTAGAACTGGTGCAGTAATTTCCTTTACCTTGTCTCTTCTTTCTTGTGCTCCATTTCTGCTTCCAGCTGTTGTTTCCGAAGCTGAGTCTCTTTTTCCCTTCTTAATCTTTTTTCCAACAAAGCTGCCCGTTTCATTGCCATATCATTTTCTGCTTTTTGATCATCCTAAGAAACAATTTAATTGAAAAAGATGAAATATTTTAGGTACCAATATTCCTAAAATTTTCAACTGTTAGGGTCACTTTTAGTGGTTACTTTTATAACTGAAAATCTAAACTATATATTCAACCTTATTCCAACCTCACCAAATATGGACGGACATGTTCTAGAAATTATTAAGAAAGTGGTAACAGTTCTGTCAAGTAATAGAGAACACATAAACTATTTATTTCCACTCATTCAAAATCTAAGAAACTTAGAAAGAACTATGAAAAGAAAAAAAAAATCAAAGTTTGTTTTTGAACACTAATAAATAACAGAGAAGCGTTTTCCCCAGTTTTAAGAACTGTGTTTAAAATACATGCTCAATAAAGAAAATTCAGGTAAAAGCACCAAAAAATTAGCCACTCAAAGTTATATCACATAAATGCACATTACTGCTGAATGATTTTTTTTTTTAAGTTAAGGTTCCAACAGTTCTGAACTATTCTGAAGGTTTTTGTTCTGAAAAGAAGATAAGCGTAATTACACTCCTATCCTAAAGTTCTTTCTGTCTGAAAGCTAGGTCATAATCTGTACCACCTGGGCAAGCCTCAGTTTCTACCTTGAATTCTTAAGGACAGCCCCAGTTCTCACAGGGTTTCCAAAATGCTTCCGTATTCAGGAAAATAACAAGCTGTAGAAGTCACTGTTGTTAATGAATACTTTTAATGCTTAATTCAACAATTACTTCCTGGGTAACATATCCCATGGGGAAGAGGTACAAAGTACTTTGTTAAGGAACCCAGATAAAGATTAAATCTGAAAGGAGAAACTCATTCATCCAACCAAGTCAAACACTTATATATTTAACCAATTATATATCTTGCAATTTTGCCAGGCATTTTACTATGTTTGGAGATAAAAGGTACAGTACCTCTAGGAGCTCACAGTCTAAGGGAAAAAGCAAATAATAAAGAAATAGTTGAACAATTTGGGCCATGGGTACTATAGTATGATTAGGTTTAGGATACAACAGAGACACAAAGGAGGAAGTATTTAACATCTATCTAAGGAATTATGGAAGGCTGCAGCACAGAGAAGCTGTGGGAGAGAGGCTGGACAATAAATTTGGGTTAGTCTATGGAGTCCCTAAATTCTGTGCTAAGGGGTTAAACTTTATTCAACAAGATCTGTAAATAGAAAGAGACTTAAATGGAGCTATGCTCTTGGAACAGTTTTCTCTTATAGCAGTATAAAGAACAGAATGGAGTGATTAGAGGCAGGGAGACCAGATAAAAAATTACAAGCATAGTCCAAGGGATGAATACTGGGGCAGTGAAGGTAAGAGTAGAAATGAAGGTACAGATGTACTGACTGTTTTACATTAAAAGTTGACAATTTTTTTCCTTCTGTCTTCCTTTCTCTGCAAGGACCAGAGGTAGCAAGGTTCTTTCAAATTATACAGAAAACTTTAATATCTATTAGTGTTACATTGGCAGCATTCTATTAAGAAATGATCATTTTATATGATTATGAGACAAAACACGACTCATCCAAATTTCTAAACACTGAAAAGGACCCTGAGATCAACTTTAAAATAAATTACAAATTTTCAATATTAAATGACCAAAGTAAAACTAGAAATTTTAATTGCTTTAATATTTTTGGGTTACTTTTTCCCAGTAGAATTTCTGTATGCTTCAATTTTAAGTCTTAAATTATCAATTGATGCTGTTGTGCGTTGTCTTTTTTATCTATTATACTCCAAATTGTGGAACTGTAAAGGATCAGAGATGATCTACTTTAGTCCCTTAATTAAAAAAAGAAGTATAAATAACACATCTGTTTCTGATTATAGGAAAACATTCCCTACAGGCAATTTGGAAAATACAGAAAAATAGGGAGATGAAAAAATGGATGATACTCTAGGAGAAAAGATA
>JAQZBX010110062.1:0-10404 GCA_029593785.1 Cabassous unicinctus
CTCCTTCCTCTGGGTTGTATAAATATCCCGTTCTTGGGTGCACAGATTTGTCTCTCCTTCCCCACGCAATGTGGAGCATGCAGAGCTGCCATTCGCTGACCCTGATCTGGGCAGTTGCCCTCTCTAGGAGACCGGCCATGATGAGATCACTTCCCCTGCTCTTTTGGACTTTTCGTGCAGTATAAGTAATAAAGTGATGATTTGCTGAAAGTTTCTGTTGTGCCTGAGCCTGTGTTCCCACAACGCACCATCTAACAACTTGCTCTGCATTCAATTTGTAAATTCCAAGTAATTTAAAACAAATTGCATGCTACGAGGAACATGAATATGTTATGCTGTGCAGTAGAATATTACAATCACATGAATTTTTAAAGTAAAACACAATAATACAAAAGACTTTTTGTCTTTTGGTAGGGCCACTCTAAGATATTCCTTCACAAATTTGGGAGTACTTATTGTACTTCTTTTGCAACTACAGAGGTTTTGGTTTAACAATTTGAAAAGAAATTATGTATTAGGTGCTTCCTCTGTTAATGGAATTTTCATTTTCATAGGAAGCTCTGGAAAACAGATAAATCTTCAAGATGCCAAGAAATAGCGAGATATCCACCATGGTGAGAGTTGGAAAGCTTTTCATTGTTTCAAGTTGTGTAGGGACTAAAGCAATCTGATGTCTTTCAAGCAAGCCTCAAAGACAATTGTGTATACCAGTGATATTACCACCTCATCTAGTGACATTAACACCTCATTTCCCTCAAGGCGCTCCTTGACTACTTATAGGATCATTTTCAATTTAGAAATTGGAATTTGAATTTCCAAAACAGGTGTTGGGAAGGGATTGATTTAATTCTTCTGCCACCAAATGATCATTTTAAGATCAGAATGACCACATACAAGTGTGTTTCCTTTGAAAAGTCCATAACATACCTTTCTTAAGGTAACATTTGTGCAGTAAGAAACGATACTTACTTTTTTCCCTTCCTGAAAAATATGTAACTTTAGGAATGGCTTGTTTTTCCTTATTCCAGTCAATTTAACTTTTGATACCACAATAATCAGCCTGAAGTAAAGCTCTGAGATTTTCTCTTCCCTGGACGAGTAATGGCTCCTCTATTAAAAGGAAAGTAAACAAACAAACAAAAAACCCCTACAATCTCTAGGATTTGAGCCCAATCTACCTACTTGATCTTAGCACATTCTGTGTATTTTCCCAAACCTTCTGCTTTGGAAAAACCCAATGACTCATACTTCTTCAACAATGACCAAGTGTTTTCATTCAGACTTTTACTAATGCTGTTCCCTTGTCAGCATATAGGTTTGATGATCTCACTTGGGTGACCCTCATAAAGAAAGCCTTACTAGAGCAAAGCTATGATTTTTTCAGAATAATCAACCAACCATGTATCAATTTTTCATACTTTTCCTGACCCATTTCCAATTTCCAGTGTTTTCAATAAAACAAAATGGGACTTTGATACATCTTCATTCCCCCCATGCCTCCATTCTGAATGTTGCAGATTAGCCCCAAATATTGAAAGGGCCTTTAGTAAACTATAAAAATCACTTTGTCTCTTTGGGTACATGGTTTTACAGCTTTAATTAAAGGATTTAAATATACGGAATATTTAATTTCATTCAAGATAGCATGTTACTATGCTTGGCACTGTTCTAAGCCAAAGCAAAAAAAGGAAAAAGGCTCTGTACTCTGCCTCATAATTGCTTAAAATCCCAAATGGAAGCCAGAGTATAGACAAACAAGGACTTTGGCATGCTTTCCCATAGTACAAATGGCAACATGTAAATGAATTGATGCATCTATATCTTGAACACAGGAAAATTAAAACAGCAAACATCTTAGACTTGCTTTTGTTAGAAGGACAAGACTGGACAACTATTCAAAAAATCATTGAATACATTTTTTTAAGAAAACTTTTTTTTAACCCAGCTTTACTGTGTATGCATAAAAGTGCACAAATCATAACTGTACACTTTGATTTTTAATAAGTAAACATATCCATGTAACCACTATCTATATAAAAATATAATAGAGACTCAGCACCTTTAAAAGCTTCTCTCATGCCTCCACTAAGTATTGTGCCACACAGATAATCATTATTTTCACATGTATCATCATAAGTTTATTGTGCTGCTTTTTAAAAAATTTTATAGGAGTAGAATCATACATTATGCATTCTTTGTGCCTGGATTTCTTTGCTTAACATAATGCTTCTGAAATTCATCTATGTCGTTGAGTGCAGCAATGATTTGTTCTTTTTCACTTTTGTATAATATTCCATTATAAAAATATAACACTCTTTACTATTCTACTGGTGATGGTTATTTGGGTTGTTTCCAATTTGGCATTATTAGGAATAATGCTGCTATAAATATATATGTTTGCACAGATATTACATATTTCTATTCACATTTCTGTTGCATATATAACGGAGCAGAAACGATGAGATGTAAGGTATAATTTTAGACAGCTTTGCTAGATATTGCCAGTTTGTCTTGATTAATACCTTTATAGCAGTATATGCAAGTTGTCCTTAGCAAATAGTATTGCCAGCTTTTTTTTAAGGCATTCTTTTGGGTGTAGTGTGGTATCTTATTGTTAATTTTAAATTTGCTTTTTCCTGATGACTAATACCATATAATAGCTCTTCATATGCTTAAGGGCCATTTTGATTTCTTCTTCTGTAAAGAGTTTGTTCAAGTCCTAGGTCTATTTTTGGGGAAAAAAATGTGTCATTATCTTTTTTCTTGGTTTATAGAAATGTTTAAATATTCTAAATAAGAGTACTCTTTGTAATACAGTATTGCAAATATCATCTCCACAAAGAGTGGCTTTCACTCTTCTAATGGTGTCTTTTGACAAAATTTTGTCATAAATGGGGGTATATTGTTACTATACAGAAGAATACAATAAAAATTCCTCTAAGACCCCTTTTGTCTTATTCATGCCCTTGTTTTTCTGAAGTCCTGTTTAACCAATCTTTGTCCATAATTTCTTAAAAATATTTTCTTTTAAGTCCTTTAATCTCCCATTCCAATGATTAACATCTTTTATTTTCACATTTAATTTGTGAATAAAAAACAATAATTTGTGATAGGAAATAAAATTTGATATTTAAAGCCAGCAAGGGTTTTCTAAGGAGCATGATAGGAATGAGGTTATTTGCAAGACTCCAGAGCTGTGAGATAACTGAATTCTGCTGTGGAAGGAAAGAGAGAAATAAGGAGACCCTGAGGGCAGATTCCTGAGGCTGGAAAGATGGAGTCCTGGAAGCTGGAGAGGACTTTTTGGAAAAAGGAAGCTAAGGGAGGAGGATGGAACAAAAGGTGTCTGCACAAATTTTTATTAGGTTTTACTGTGTGGTTGCAATGAATTTCCATTTTCAGTAAAATCTAATTGGAAGTTGTTGCTTGCTGGAATTGTATTTATTTTGGGGGTGGGAGAAGGTTTGCAAAACTGTCTTGAGGATAATTCAAGATGGGAACAAAAAAGTGAGATGATCGTCATGGGGACCTCATCACACCTGGGTTTCCCCAGTTCTAATTTATATCTTCATTGTGTATTTTACAGTTTTTGCAGTTGCATTTTCAGTTAAAGACAGAAAAAAAACAAACTCATGTATTACTCTCTGTGATATTATACTTCAGAAAGAAAATAAGCCTAATTCTTTTAACTGTTTCTTCTCACTTCTGTCAGAATTTTATCTGTCATATGCCCCTCTTACTTCAGAAGTGTATATGATAGAACAGCAATATGTTTATCAGAACAGATAAAATTATATCATATTTCCAATATGCTATATTTCTCTAAGTTGTAGATGTTTAAGAATTATACCAGAATATATCCAAATTTGACTTGTCTTTTGAAAAATTGTCCTTTTGTTTTTGCTAAGTCATATATTGTTATTTGAGTTTTGCATTGGTGATGTAGATGGTGATTTACTATCTTGTTTTAGAAAGCATATTTTAGCTATGTCCTTGATTTTTCCTCTCAATTACATAATTTGGGGAAAAGATGTGGTTTTATTGTTTCCAGCAAAATGAGTGCTGGTAAGAATTAATGGCAATAATAATAATCATCTGTCTTTTGTACTGACATTTCTTTATGAAAAAAATGAATGCTGCACCCTCAGGAGCAGGTTAATACTAATGCTTTTTTTCACCTTTAAAAACCATATTTCATTAAGGGATACCTCTAGTCTTTCCTTTCCTGCCTGATTCTTTAATGTTTTCTCTGCTGTGATATTAGAAAGTAATAAATTTCACTGAGTTCCCATCCCTGAAAGACCACTCTTGCCTTCCTTCCAGAAAATAAAGACTTTCACATAAAATTTCTATCAAAAGAATTTTAAGACCTCTACAGTTTTGTATGCATGTAAAATTCATGAAATGTACATTTACAAAAGCTCTCCCTACTGCTAAAATTATTACATATGAGGACTTATCTAATGGAGACGAATGCCAAATTCCTCTGCAGGTAGAGAAGGGTAAAAAGATTTCTACAGAGAACTTGGGTGTCGAAATGAAAATCCTTATAAAATATAGTACTTCACTTAGACTTTCAGCAGAGATTTTCAAAGTCATGAACTGTAGATGTTGTTAATTCAGACATTTCATAAAATGACGGATAACTTATTTTGTGTGGAATCATCTAAAAAAATTAATTTTTGACTTTGGCTGGCTGTCAAGGACTGATTAGGCAGCAAAGAAGCTGAATACTAAAACAGTCCTTTTTTGAACTCCATGCCTCCCACCTTCCAGAATGAAAAAAAAAAAAAAAATGATATCCCATTGCCAGTGGAATTTAAGGAATTTTTTTTCTGTCGGATTACAAAATCAGGGCAAAACACTCAATAGACATGTAGGACATATGTATTGAGTGCCTCCTTAGTATAGTATGGGCCTAAGGCTTCAGGCTAGTTCTTTATAACTCCTGCCTTCCATGTGTCTATGAACAAAGACCATCTAAAATTTACACTCAAGGAAAGTGGCCTAGAGATTTCTTTCATCATTTCATTAGCTTGGAGAATGTTAATGACCAGATGCCAGTTTTCTTTAGGCTTTTTTCCCCCTGAATTGCTTTACAAATTACTATCTAAATAAGGAAGGCTTATAACTATTACTATTTCTGTATATTTTACTGAATCAGGGAAAATGTGTCAAATAAAATTATAGTGCATCTAATTTCATGATTCTTCTCTTTGCTTCTACTACCTGGTTCTAAAAATCAAACAAATCAAGCAAACAGACAAGGCAGCCTCAATCCCAGTAGTTTTTCTTTCATCAAGCATGTAACCCTTTGTTGTCAATTTCATTTTTTAAGAGGCCAAATATCATCAAAAACTAAAGCAAGTTACTAGGAGGCAGGATCTGTGGTGTGAAGAAATAGGGCTTTAGAACTTCTTCAGATTGAATCTTGGCTTTGTCACTTAGGAGTGTGTGAACTTGGGCAAGTCATACATCTCCTGTGACTCTGTTTCCCTTATGGAAGATGGTATAACAGTACTTGGCATGCGGTGCTGTGTAATTAAAGATATCAGATATATAACATTTTTAGAACATAGCAGGCATTATTTAAAGATAGCTTGAAATTAAAAGTAAAACACAAGTTCTCGTTCTTAATGAGCTTGAAATATAACTGGAAATATGTGGCACAAAAAAATTCCATATTACAATACATTATATCATTTTGAAAATTATTAACTGAGTCAATCAATGCTGAGCATTCTAGAAGTCCAAGTGAAAGATTTCATGATGCCCATAAGTTAGTAACCTTTTCTGAGGAGCCAAAGCATCACTGCAAAATTATTGTTTTAAGCAAGTCCTTTTGTCAGCAGTTGCCACAAGACACCAGAAGAGGCTACTGGAGGTTAAAAAGCTATTGCAATAATTTAAACAGCATGTTTAAGGATGGAATTTTACAGACACCTAATGCTGTTTACATTGGAATTAAAAAGCATTTAAGGACTGAGGGGAGCAAGCAGCACAAATAGGTAATTTGCTCACCAAATGTTGAACAGCGATAAGCATAATTTTCTTCCACAGATAGATTGGTAGCATCATTGATTTGAAATGAATTAAATTGCATGAGCTACTTAATAATCCAGAGAAAACCATCTGGGACTATGAATAAGTGTCTCTCCAAATTATTTCCCTAGCAGCTTCACACTCTGACACTAGTGTTGAATTTAATAGAACAGGGCAAAAGAAACTGTGGCAATTGAAGTGTGTAGTTTAGCTGCAGTGCTGAGAGAGGTCACGCAGGGCTTTATCCAGACCATTTCACAAGGAAATATAATGTACACAGAACACACCTCAAGATTTCTTCCTTCCAAAATCCTAGTCCTCTTTTCACTATTGGCCGCCTACACCCATAGATATAAAAAAGATAAGAATTCTCATGCCCAGTAGAATAATAACTGTACTATTCTACATTTACTTTGTGTCTTATAGATGCCAAAGTGCAATCACATATATTTTCAGTAATTTCATTGGCCATCATTACTAAATGTTTAATGTATTTTAAAAAATGTAGTTTATTTTCTCAAAAGTATTTTCTGTGTATTAATTGTTTAAAAAACTAAACAAATAAACAAACCTCCCTTTTGAAAACTCACTTCGGAGATAATAGATGAATTAAACACAAGAACTTTGGTCAGAAAAATTACAACTCTGTGTAAGAAAAAAAATAAACATGTGAAGAATCTAGATTTTTATTTACAGAGCCAAAATGAAGCATTTGAGATAGGGCCATGAAGATTCTGGGCAGAAAATAACTATTTTTCCCCCTACATCCCAACCCAGCTTCTTAAATTCATCTGTTTAGTGCTAACATGACTATACAAAATTTTTTTTTAAATAAAATTTTATTGAAGTATATAATTCATACATGACATACATAAACAATAAGTGTATAATAAAAGTTGTGAGTTAAAAAATATAATCATGTATAACATTAAACAAAGCTCCCATACATCTCCCCATCACTAATACCTTGTATTTTTGTGAAATATTTATTACAAACTATGAAATAACATCACCAAAATATTACTACTAACAATAACCACTATCTTACATTTGGTGTATTTTCCCCCAACCCCCCTGGTTATTAACACCCTCTATTAATATTATATATTTGTTATCATTCATAAGAGAACATTTTCATTTTTGTCCTGTTAACAACAGTCTATCTTCCACCACTAGATTCCCAGTGTTATACGGTCTCATGCTTTGTGCAGTCCATTCAAATTGTACACTCAGTGGCTCTCATTTTCATCACAGAAGTGTGCTGTTATCACCTCAGTCAATTTTAGAAAGTTTTCATTACTCCAAAAGGAAAAATCCCATTCCCCCATTGTTGTCCCTTAGAATTGAAATAATATCTTCTTGCCATTGCTGCAAAATATTACAATATTACTATTAACTATTGTCCATAAGTTACATTTGTTGTAATTTTCCCATGTATCACCATATTCTTAAGCACTTTGTAAAAAAAAAGAACATTCTTATATTTATACTATTAACCACAATCTTCATCCATCACTGAAATCACTGTTATACATTCCCTAGAATATTCTCTAGTTTCCTTTCAATAAACTTTTAAGAAACTATCACCTTTTCAAGTTCAGATGTTCTGTCCTTGATATCACTAATTCTGTCTTCCATCAATTCAAATCTGTGGTTCTTTGCTTCTAATGCATTTTTAAATCATCCATTGTGTCTTTCATTATGATAAGCTCTTTTACTTTTCTTTTCAGGCTTTCAAATTGTTCTTTATGCTCATACAGTGTTTTCTTAATATTCTTTATTTCTTTATTCATATTTTTCTTCAGCTCTTTGAATTGATTTAGGGGATTTGTGTGATTATCATGGATTAGTTGTCTTAAATCTTATATCTCATCAGGATATTTGATTTATTCCTTTGGCTGGGCTATCTCTTCCTGTTTCTTAGTATGGCCTGCAATTTTTTCTGATTTGTAGGCATCTGAATAAGTTGCTGAATTTACTCTGATGATCAATTTATCTCTCTTGCCTATTGGTTTTCTTTCATGGCTTTTCTTTGATTTTTGGTACAACTTATTCTGAGTCTTTAAAATTGCCCAGATTAAGTTATCAAAATCAGGCCAAGGATTCACTAATGGGTGCTGATGTTCTCTATGGGATGCAAGACAAGAGAGGCTTAACAGTGGTTTTTCTCCTTGCAGTTTTCCAGCTGGCCAGCAGATTGCACTTTTTGGTTAATCTTTCCATGGAAGTGTCTCTTTTAACCTTGGCTTGCCTGAGATTCTGATCTGGCCAGAGCCAAGATTCAAAGTGACCTCTGCTGACCAAATTCACTGAAGAGAAATGACTCCTTGACCTCCACTGCACCTTACCTCTTCCTAGGAAAGTTGTCTGTTCCACTCTCAGTCAGCTACAGTGAGCCATGGATTTTATCCAGGCTGCACGCCTTGAGGGTAGGTGATGGGTACAGTTCCCAGCCACCACAGGGCTTTAGTAACTCATGTTTTTCATTTTGGGTTCTTCTGTCCCTCACCCTCTTAGGGTTGTGTAGCACTCTCCTGGTCTGCTGATCCCCAAAGCGGTCCCTCAGATAACTTTTTTTGCCCTTTCTCTGTTTTCTGTGAAGCCCTGCCTGCCTACTCCAATGCCATCTTCTCAAAAGTCTATAAATCTTTAAGAAAGAGATTGGAGTTTCCAGAACTCTAAACTCTGACATTGAATATACCAAATATTGTCTAAATATTAAAAGTGACTCCTACACCATGTGCTTAAGGACAAGTGTCCAAGTCTACAAACATTTATTGCTCATCAACATCTCTAATAAATATGAGCCATACAAGATACAATCTATCCAACAGTGATCCTGACGTGGAAATGAATATTTTTTAAAAGTATGTGCCTGAACTGCAATGACATATCATCTTACACCCATTAGACTGATGACCATTTAAAAACAGAGGACTACAAGTGTTGGAGAGGATGTGGAGGAATGGGAACCCTCATCCATTGCTGGTGGGAATGTAGAATGGTCCAGCCATTGTGGAGCATAGTCTGGTGGGTCCTCAAGAAATTAACTATAGATCTGCCATATGACCCAGAAATTCCACTGCTGGATATATACTCAGAAGAACTGAAAGCAAGGACATGAACAGATATATGCACACCAATGTTCATAGCATCATTATTCACTATTGCCTTAAGTTGGAATCAAACCAAGTGCCTATCAACAGATGAATGGATAAACAAAATGTGGTATATGTGTACAGTGGAATATTACTCAGCTGTAAGAAGGAATATAGTACTAACACATGGGATAACATGGATGAATCTTGAGGACCTTATGTTGAGTGAAGCAAGCCAGACATTGAAGGACAAATATTACATGACCCCTCTGTTATGAATTAAACAAATCTAGCCAACTCAGAGAGCTAGAGACTGGAAAATAAGTTTACAGGAAATAGAAAGGGAAAAGCAGGTTGTGAGCCAATGCCCATACAGGTGAAAACTATGATAAGGTAGAAGTGAGTAGTTGGGCAATGAAGGGATATAACAGGGGTGTAGAAATACTATTGGGCTGGGCAGTGCAAACTTGACAGGGGGTAGGGTGGGGAAGATGGGTTGGATGATCCATCGAACTGGGGATTGGGGGAGGGAGCAGGTGAACACTGGAGATTGGTTGGTATGTGGGTGAAACTGCAATGATGAGAAAATCCTTTTGGCAATATGACAAGGAAGGGTTACTGGTTTAAGGGGTTGGATGGGGGGGCATTTGGGAAAGGGCACACCTGAGGCAGTCTTTGAGAGAATGTGAGAGTGATTATTTTGTCATAGTGTGCTGTATCAGTGGGGGGACACCCACATAATTAGTGGGAAGGGGTTGGACTCTCATGCTGGGGATGCCCAATATGTTCACAAACAAAGGGGAGAATGTCTCTCGAGAACACGGGCAGTTCCTAATAGGGGAGGACAGACTAGTGTGTCAAGCCCTCAACATTGTAGCATATATCTATGAACTTTGTCCTTCAAGGAGTGAAGCCTGGTGGTCACCATGGACCCCGAGGGGAGGGGAAGGAAGGAATAGAATAGATGGAAGAGGGGGTATTTAGGGGGCAATGGAAGTGTTCTGCATGATCTTGCAACGATGGATACAGGCCATATTAAATTTCATGAAAAATTTATAAAAGGGTATGGTCTAAAATGTAAACCATCATGTAAACCATTGACCATGGTTAGTAGCTATGTTTCAATATTTGTACATCATTTGTAACAAATATACAATCCACATGTAAAATGGTTATTAATAAGGAAGGGGTAAAAGGGGGAGGATGTTGGATATATGGGAGTCCCCTATATTCTGTACGTAACTTTACTATGACCTAAAACCTC
>JAQZBX010110063.1:0-10407 GCA_029593785.1 Cabassous unicinctus
GTTGGGCGTATCTGTGTGGCTCTACTTCTGGGTACCCTCTTCTGTTCCATCAATCCATGTCTTTGATTTCTTTCCTCAGTGTTCTGTAGTTTCCAACCACACAAGTCCTGGGCCCGTCGGCTAGATTTACACCTCTGCCACTTTTGAGCAGTTGTAAGTGGCATTGTGCTTTCCATGCTGGTGGCCACTTGTTTCCCGCTGGTATGAAGTGCGACTAATTTTTGCATGTTCCTCTTGTATCCTGTGACCTTGCTGAACTCACTTCTTAGCTCTAGAGTTTTTTCCTAGATTCCCCGGGATTTCCTGTGTAGACAGTGATGTCATCCGTGAATTGAACGGTCTTATTTCTTCTTCTCTGACCTGGATGCCTGCTATTTCTTCCTCTGGCCTTGCAGAGCTGTGACAACTCTCGCACACTGTTGCATGAAGGTGGCGCGAGCGGGCGCCCCTGCCTCCTTGGAGATCTCAGGGGAGCGTTTTCGCAGAGCTCCGCTCTGCTCCTGTTCATGAGTGCTTCTGTGCACTGATGGATGATGCCGTGGTTTTCTCCTCTAGCCTATTAATATGATGAATTGCAGTGGTTTTGACCATAGTGTATAATTCTTTTTATATATTGCTGAATTCTGTTTGCTAACATTTTGTGAAGGATTTTTGCATCTATATATGAATATAGATAGAGCTGTTGGTCTTCTTTTTTTGTACTGTCTTTGGCTAACTCTTTAATTCTTTAAAATGTACACTTATGGTAGAATTCTCCAGTGAAGCCATCTGAGACTGGACATTCCTTTTTGGGAAATGTTTAAATTACAAACTCAATTCCTTAATAGTTATAGAGCTATTAGAATTACCTGCGTCATACTGGGTGAGCTGTGGTAGCTTGTGTTTTTAAGGAACTGGTACATTTTGTTCAGTCGTCACATTTATGTTGTGGAATTTTTGTAGTATTCCCCTTACTGTCCTTTTGTTGTCTTCAGGGTCCCTAGTGATGGGCCTGGTTTTTTCTTGATACTGGTCCTTTGTCAGTCTTGCTAGAAGCTCTTGTCTCATGTATTTAGTGCTAGACATCTTCTTCTCAGCACTGCTTCAGCTGTGTCACCCAAACTTTCTATGTTGTATTTTCATTCAGTGCAATGTATTTCCTCTTGAAACATCATCCTGACCCATGGCTTATTTAGAAGTGCGGTCAGATTCCACGTGTTTGGAGACTTGTCAGCTTCCCATTGAGTCCTAGTTTGACTTCACTGTGGCTCAAGAGCACACTCTACACGATCTCATTTCTTTCACATTTGTTGAGGCTTGTTTTACGGCTCTGTGAGCGCTTGCAGAGAGCGTGTGTTCTGCTGTTGAGTGCAGTGCTCTTACCAGTTAGTTACTTCCGGTTGACGGGGTGCTGAACTCTAATTCAGTGTCGATTTCTGTCTAGTTGTTCTATCAGTTGTTGAGAGAGGGGTGTTGGCATCGCCAACTCTAATTGTGTGTTTGTCGCTTGCTCCTTTCGTTTTCCTTGCTTTTTGCTTCATGTATATTGTGACTCTGTTGTTTGGTTCATACACTTTTAGGACTGTTATGTCTTCTTGGTGGATTGACTGCTTCGTCATTATTCCATGTCCTTTTCTGTCTCTGGGAATTCCCTTTGCCCTGAAGTCTGCTTTCCCTATTATTGATATAGTCATCCTCTGCTTTCCTTGGATTACTACTTGCATGGGGTATCTTCTTCCATTTACATCTGAAGTGCCTTGACTATTGACTGCATGTCATTGGGTCATGTTTTCCAGTCTGGAATTTTTTAATTGGTGTGTTTAGACCATCTATCTTTAATGTAGTCGTCGACGTGTTAGGACTTAAGTATACCATTTTATTTTTTTTTAATTTCTGTCCAGTTTTTCATCTTCCTTTTTCCTGACTTCCTGTGGGTTACCTGTATTAGTCAGCCAAAGGGGTGCTGATGCAAAATACCAGAAAATCAGTTGGTCTTTATATAGGGTTATTTATTTGGGGTAGAAGTCCACAGTTACCAGGGCATAAAGTATAAGTTTCTTCCCTCACCAAAGTCCATTGCCACATGTTGGAGCAAGACAGCTGCTGACATCTGCCAGGGTTCAGGCTTCTTGGGTTGCTCTCTCCCCAGGGCTGCGTTTCTCTCTGGGCTCAGCTCCTCTGTTTTCTCCACAAGGCCAGCTGTAGATTCTCAGGTGAATGGCTCGTCTATATCCCAGGGCCTTCTCTCCTTCCTCACGACCAAGCTCTCTTACTTCCTGGGCTCCAGCTCAAGACGCCAACATCAAAAACTTCTTCTGTTCTTTGCCATGCCTTTTATATTTGATTCCCCACCACCACCACCGAGGGGTGGGGCTCAACGCCCTACTGATGTGGCCCAGTCAAAGCCCCAATTATAACTTAATCATGCCCAGATGAACAGATCCGTTTACAAGCATAATCCAGTATCTATTTTTGGAATTCATAATTACATCACACTGCCAAACTGAAACATTACCTGATGTCTTTTTTTAGAATTCCACTTTTACACAATGAGTGTATTTCACTCTATGGCTTTTTAAAGTGGATGCCCTAGGTATTACATTACACACACGTAACTCATCACAGCTTACTGGTGTACACGTTTTACAGTTTGAGTGAAGCGTGGAAGCCTCACCTCCTTTACGTTCCCTCATTTATAAACACAATTGTCTTAAATATCTCCTCATACATTCAGGACCACCAGGCAACATTATGCTTTTTGCTTCAACCAACAAATATAATTTAGCAAACTCAAGAATAGCAGGAAAGACTCTTGCATTTGCCGTATTTTTTGTTTCTGTGTTCTTTCTTCCTTCTTGATGTTCCAAAGTTCCTTCTTTTATTCTTTCCTTTCTATTTAGAGAAATTAGTTTAGCTATTCTTTTTGGATAGGTCTGCTGGTGACACATTCTCCTGGTTTTCTTTCGTTTGAAAATGTCTTGATTTCCCCCTCACTCCTAAAGGGAATTTTTCCTGGGTATAGGATTTTTGACTGAGTTCTTTTAGCACTTGAAAAATATTCTGTCACTTCCTTCTGACTTCCAAGATTCCTCATAAGAACCTGCTGTTATTTCAATTGTCTTCCCCTCTAGCTGCCATTGTTCAATGGCTGCTTTCAGGATGTCCTCTCTCTTTAGTATTCAGATGCGTAGTTTCCATGTGCCTTGGCAGGCATTTCTTTGCGTTTATCCTGCTGGGGTTTGCTCAACTTGAATCTGTAGTTTTATGTCTCTTGCCAAATTTGGGAAGTTTTCAGCCACTTTTTATTCTTTCTCTTCTCCTTCCAAGAATCTGATGACAACAATATTAGATCTTTTCCTATAGTCCCACAGGTACCTGGGGCTGTTTCATTTTTTTCCCGGTCTATAATCAATCTGTTGTTCAGATTGGGGAATCTTTATTGCTCTTTCTTCCATTTAACTTATTCTTTCCACAGCCCCTCCATTTTGCTTTTGAGCCTACCCACGGAACTTATTTTGGTAAATGTATTTTTCAGTTCTAAAATTTACATTTGGTTCTTCTTTATATTTTCTATTTCTTTGCGGAGGTTTTCCATTTTTTTCATTTGCTTCAAGGATTCCCCCCCGCTCTGTCAGGTCACTGGGGCCCGGGCACTGTGCATAAAACAGGTCTTGGATATTTTCATGAGTTAATCTGCCTGCAAAGCTGAGAAGCACATCCTGGCCTGCATCCTTGCCTACAGAATCCAGTGGTCTGCAGTGCATTGAGGGGCTCTCAGGCTCCAGGCCTAGGATGGGAGGCCCTGGGGCCACTCTCCAGAGGAGCCCGGTGTGCAGAGAGGTGCAGGAGCAGGGGGCAGACCCTCGGGGGCCTTGCTTGAAGAAGTTTGATCCCACAGGCCAGGGAAGGGAGAAACTGGATACCAGGGAGCCAGGGCAGCTGCCCCGCAGCCCCAGGCCAGCCAGGAATGCTTTGTGATTCGAGCAGGGCCCTCTGATGTCCTGTTTCCTTCTGGAAGGCAGGGCCTGGGGTCCCCAGGATCGGCAATCATCCCCTCAGCAAACACTCCTTGAGCTAGGGTGGGCCCCGGGCTTTCCTGCCTGGGCCTCAGACCTGGGCTTCTCCCCGACTAGGACACACATTTTTCACTCTCCCTTTGATTCATACAAAGGACAGACACCTCCTCTGTCCTTTGTAATGTGAAAACGTTGGAGCCCTTTCAAGTGCTATTTGAAATCCAAAATCGACTTGTAAGTACGACATAAACAGAGCCAAAGGGCAAAATGCATAAGCAAGAGCCCCCCAGCCCACACGTGGAGGCCACGTGGAGGCGGGGCTGGCCTGGCTGCCTCCCCAGACCTCCTCCAGCCAGAGCCGGGGGGCAGGGAGGGAGCTGCTGGTGGGCGGTGCTCAGCCTGCTTCCCGAGCCCCCTCTGCACCCCCAGCCTGACCACCCGCAGCTTCAGTTCATGGGGGAAAGCAGGGGCTGGCGTGGGGGGCTGCGGGACAGAGGCCAGAGTACCCCCAGGCCCACCCTGGGTCCCCCGCCCTGGCCGGCTCCTGCTCAGGGTTCTGGACATCTCGGGGTGCAACACTCGCTCCCCGCAGGTAGCTGCGCCGAGAGGTGAGGGACGCGCTCAGGGTCCCACCAAAGGGAGGGGTGCAGGCGAGACGAGGCCAGGCCGCCAGCCTAAAGCCCACGTTCCCAAAGCCTCGGCTGGCTCCGCGGAGACGCCCTGCAGGGCCCTGGCCTCCTCCTGCTGCTCGGTTTGTACGTATTGACTTCCAGAATCATCTTCTACTTATGCTTGTGACCCTGGGTCTGTACTTAAGGTAGTGACGAGTTTTTTCTCAATCTATGTTGAAATCGAAAAGGGAGTCAATTTAAAGAGAAGGTTCAGAAGCATCAGCACATCCGCTGGTGGCGTCTCAGGGCCTGGGAGCTTTCCAGGGCTGGGGGCTGTTTGCCACAAGATGCCAAGAACCCCCCAGATGAAGTCAGCTGACTGGTGGGCACCTGGACCCCCGCCCGCCACCCCCAACGTGGGGTCAAGGTCCACCCCCCGGCTCTCGAGACAAAACCCTTAAAGCGCAGCAGCCGTGGCCACCATGGTGATGGGACCAAGTGGGCGAAGCCACGGGCGGAGGACCTCCGAGGCCCTCAGGAGAGTGTGATCCTGCTGACGCAGTGAGGCCCCAGGAAGAAGCTGGCAGCGCCCCCTGCGCAGCCGCCTCGCGCCTCAGAGACGCAGGGGCCTGCGCAGGGACCTCACGGGGCATCAGTCTGCTAGAATGTTGAATGGATCCACGTTGTCCACGGCGGGAGCCGGTGGCCACATGTGGCTACAGAGCACTTGAAAAGTACAAACGAGGATGAGGTGCTAAAAGACGAAAAGAATGTGAAATAACACATTCACAATTGCTTGACGTTGGTAATATGTTGAAGTGACAATACTTTGGACATGTGACTAAGTAAAATATGGTATTAAAACTAATTTCTGGGGGGGCGGATGTGGCTCAGGTGGTAGAGCACCTGCATCCTACACGGGAGGTCCCGGGTTCAGTCCCTGGTGCCTCCTAAAAACAAACAAAAAACAAACAAACAAAAAACTGACCCAGGGGAGCCGACATGGCTCAGTCCAGGATTCAATCCCAGGCCCTGGTACCGCAAACAGATCAAAACAAACACTAATTCCTTTCACTGTTTCTTTTATTTTTGAATGTGGCTACTAGGAAAGTTAAATTGCGCATGTGGCTCACGTTATGTTTCTGTTGGACAGTGCTTTGCAGCGTGAGAATTATTACTCAGATACTTTGAAAGAAGTGTGAGCTGAAGGCACGTCAACTTTCCGGGAAGTGAAGGGAAAGCAGTCTGGAACCAGCACCTGGCCCTGCCCGTTCCCCACCTGCTGAGCCTCGAGGTCCCTGGACGGCTTCGGGACAGCGTGGCTGCGCCCCACGGGAGGGGCCCGGCCAGGACCGGCCTGCGCAGCTGGCTTTCGCTGTCCTTCAGGGCCAGCACAGGACAGCTGGTTGCCCGGGGGCCAGGAGGGCTGCCCGGGGAGCTTAGGAGGCGGAAGCGCACCTGGACCCAGCTCCGGCAGGCCCTAAGGGCCCGTGTTCTCCCGGACTGTCTGGGGACCCCTGCCCAAGCTCAGGCCAGACTTTGTGCAAACTCCGCCCACTTTCGCTCCTTGAGGAGATGCACATGTCATCAAGGCTCTGAGAAGTCCTGCGACGAAGTTGCCCTTTAGCCCCTCCTTCACGGGTCATCGAGGTGCAAGGAACACACTGTGGGAAGGTGGACCAGGCGGCTCAGCCCGGCGGCAGGGGCCCTCTGTGAACCAAGACCCACCCTGGTCACCCCTTACCCTGGAAGCTCAGTGGTTTGGGCCCTGTGGGCTGGAGCGGGGCGGGCCATGCTCAGGGGCAGCTTCAGCTTTCTCAGGAGCCCGTCCCGGGACGAGAGGGCGGGCGGCCTCTCCCAGCCCCAGCAAGGCTGAGCCTCGATCAGACAAGCTGGCCGTGGGTGGCGGCACCAATGCTGGCCATGAGGTGCCCCCGACCCCTTGCCAGCCCTGACACCGGGGTCAGCTCTCCGAGGCAGCAGCTATCCCGGCTCCTTCGCCCACTCGCTCACCAGGACACGGATCTGGAGCCCGTGGGCCTCTGCCCGTCCTGGTCACCACGTGGGGTGGGGGCTCTGGAGGGGTTCCAGCTGACAGCGCTGTTTGGCCTCCCCCGCCCCCCCGCAGGAACCAGAGGACACAAAGTAATCATGAAATGACACAGAAGGCCGAGCTTAAAAGGAAAAAAAAAAGAACAACCTTCACGAAAGATTTCAGACCAAAAACCCACGTTGGAACGGCTTCTTCATCGCACATTTAATTACCACATGCAGCATTCAAAGCAGCGAGCTCGACAAAGGCAGGGCTTACACGTCCACAACATCACAGCAAGGTCGGGTAGCTGGGCGCAGCGGGGCCGGGGGGCAGACAGCGCCGGATGGACTGAAGACGGACGGACGGCAGGGCTCACTCGGTGGACCATCTGGGCCGGGGCCGGCCGGCTGGGCTGGACAGAAGCTGGGCAAGTAGCAGGCGCTTGACGGAGCTCCTGCGGGAAGGGGGCCGGCACAGCGTCCCTGCACCGAGACCCTGGCCCCTGCCCCACTTTCTGCCGCTCCTGGGACCAGGTGCTTTACCTGCAGCAGGAACGGCCGGCACCGCCTGCTCCTGCTGCTTCCTCTCCAGCCAGGGGCAGGCCCGAGCCCCTTGGGGGGGGTGGGGGGGGACCTCGACCCTCCTCTCTCCAGCAGTAACACTCGGCTAAGCCCCCCGACACCAACCCCCATCTGGACTTGAGTTGGCTCAACTGGGCCCTGCAGGGCCCCCAGGCAGGGTGGAGAGGATGCTGCCCTGGCCCCCGCCCACCTGCGTGCAACCTGCCCTGGCAGGGGGGCCTCCTGCGGACCCGGGGTGTGGGGGGCGGCGCTGCTCGCTGGCCCTTGGTTTTGAAGTGCACAAGGTGACGACTTTATTTGACAGAAGGGTACAGGCCCTGCGCTGGGACGCACTCCCGACCGCGCCCCCAGGCCTGACATGGGCCGCGCCGGCGCGCGGGACTCAGACGGTAAGGGAGATGAAGCTGTTGTAGCGCTGGATATTCCTCTTGAGGATCTCGGAGCAGGGCCCCAGCACACGCTCGAAGCGCGGCCGGTCCAGCCTGACGCACTTGAGCCGCCCGCGGGCCACCACCGTCGCCGCTCGCGGCCGGTTCAGCAGCAGCGCGATCTCCCCTGGCGTGGGAGGGGGCGGTCAGGGCATGCCGGGGCGCAGGTGTGTGCCCGGGAGGCCTGGGCGCTGCCCGCCTCCGGCTCATGCGTCGGGGAGGGACTGAAACATCCCCGGGCGCCCAGGTAGGGCCGAGTGTCTGGATGAGTGTGTCCCGTGGGAGACTGGGACGTACTTATGCTAGGAGATCACAGGCTGTTCATCTGAAGCAATTTACTGGGCGTCCGTGTTCTGTCCGGCAGCCCTACGAGCAGAAGAGGCTGGACCTGCTGCCCTCCCACCCTGCTGGGGACGGGTCAACCCGGATGCCCAGGACAGGCCCTGGTCTGCGGTCGGCTGAGGCCTGGGGGCCCTGGGAGCCCTCCCCGTTCTAGACTGTCTCTGGGGACCCCTCTGGGCCTCGCTGGGGCTTCACGATGAGCGGAGCCAGGGGGCGCCGGGCCCCCCAAGGCCTGGGCCCTGCTGCAGGGAAGCAGTGAGCTACTCACCGAAGTAGTCGGAGGGCCCGAGCCGCCCCACCTCCACGTACTCCTCGTTGGGGGACCGGCGCTGGAGGACAGAGGCCGTGCCCTGCGGAAGCCGAGGGAGAGGTGAGAAGGCGCTGCCACCCCCGCCCCCGAAGCGACGCCACATGGACCTCCTGTTGTGCACATGTGAGGTCACGGCGTTCGAGCCGAGGTGCCACGGCACGGCACACTGCCTGGTCCCAAGCCCACGACCGCACCCGCTGGGTTCCTGTGTTTCCGAGGGCGCGATGGAAACGTGCAGCGCGCCCAGGGCATCGCTGCGGCCTGTGGGAGGCCGGCCGGCTGGCCGCTGGGAGGCTTTCGGGGACAATTTGGCCGTCTGCCCGGCCTGAGGCCTCGGCGTCTGTCAGCGGCTTCCAACCGACCTTGTGCCCACTGTCAAGGTCGGGGACCGTGTCAGCTGCCGGGTAGGGGCTCTCGGGCAGACAGCGCAGGGGGCAACAGACACACTGGCTCAATGATTAACACGGAGGCCGTGGGCCGAACAGCAAGCAGGGGAGCCACAGAGCCCCCAGACTCTGTGTGCCCCAAGGGGGGCTGTGGGGGCCACCCTGTGGCTGCCGTGTGGAGACCCTCCTCGCCCGTTAACGGGGCCGACTCCGTGAAGAGCCGTGGTGGCCTCTCCAGGTGTGTCCGGCACCCGCTCCTGGCTGGAAGCCCCACCTGTGCCCTGTGTCCCTCTGGCCGGCCCCACACCTAGTGGCCCAGGACACTGCGCCCCATCCATCCCCTCCCACCGGCCCCCACCCACTGCCCGGCCGTGGCTCCTTGTGTTGACGGAGCTGGCTGACAGGCATAAACAGCCGGCTGCTGCCACCACGAGCAGGGATGGAGATGGGGAGCCCTCCCCCAGACGGGGCACCCCCAAGCTCAGAGCCCTCAGCTGCGGAGCCCCCAGGGAGAGGAGGGCTGGCAGAGCCCAACCCCCCAGACCCAGGCTGGCTCTGGACCCCCTGGGGTGGGCTCTGGCCATGGCCACAGGCCCTGGCGCCCCAGCTCATGCCGGGAGGCGCTGCGGGTGAGGCCCTTGAAGCTGAAAGGTGCCACGTGGGCTTTCAGAATGTTCGGTCTCCTCTCAGAGCTGCTGCCGTACTGGTAACTCAGCGCCGGGCGCGGGGCAAGTCGAGGTCTGAGCGTGGGCGCCATGACGAGGTCCTGCTGGGCAGCCTTCTGCCCTGACCAGTCACCTCCCACACGTGCGGCTCGTTCCTCGCGAAGTACAGAGCTGACGTGCCTTTCACGCCCACTTCTAACACATCCCCGTTTCACGGCCGGGATCATTTTCCTCTTTCGTGACCCTGGCTATAAAATCGAAGGTCTCCAGTTAAGAGAGTGGCTCAGCCAAACTCTAGGCTGAGAGCATCTGTTCAAATGTTTTGGGCTGCAAGGAACAGAAAACCCACTTCAAAATGGCTGAAGAGGACTTCCGGGAAGATGGCTGAATAGTAACACACAGGAATCTCTTCTCCAGAAAAATAGGTAGAGAACAGGCTGAAACAGATCCAAAATAGATCTTCTAGGGTTTAGGACAGCAGGGGAAGACTGCACACCACCGAGAGGAGAGAAGGACAAGAGAGAGAAATCGCGACGACAGAACCAGAACCGTGAGTTTTAATCAGCAGCGGCGGCTGCTGCTGGCACCCTCCCCCACACTCTTTAGAATTCTCGGGCCTCTGGGCCTGTGACTACAGACAAAGGGGGCTCCAGGGATCTACCACTCCCGGAAAGGGGAGAGAGAGGGACACAGCCTTAGGCTGACTCAGGTTCTGATGTGCAAATTTGGGCTGCGGAGCCCCACAGACCCTTCCACACGGCAGTTTGCCCTGGGAGCCTAGGAAGCACTGCAGAAATTCGACCCTTGCAATCTCCCTCTCTTGTAGCCTGGACTGATTGTTGAGGACTCCACAGGAGAGGGGAGAGAGAGCCTGGGGCTGACACCCTGCTTTTGACTCCCAGGTTTGGTCTGCCCCGTCCCGAGAGCCAGTCCAGGCTGGGTGGGGCTGCGCCATTGTTTGCCTTGGAGCCTGCAAGGGGTTAAAGATATTCAAACCTCCCAATCTCCTCCTCTACTAACAGGGACTGATTGTCGAGGATTCAGAGGGGAGAGG